>OY754988.1:1803778-2058236 GCA_963576475.1 Molanna angustata
CTTTTTTGGGTCGTCCTTATCGTTCTCGATTTTTTTCTTCCAATAGGATGCCTTTTTGTATTTTGTTAAGTTAAGATACTTCCTATTTGTACCTATCCTCATCTTCTTGACATACATAAACCTCTTCATACCTACATCCATACCTTGAACGTTGCAACAATAATATCGCCTCTGTCCGGGAGCGAATAAGCCACCTTCTGCAGTCTCCATACTCAAATCGTGTTGTGCACATATTATAACGTATCAAACTACTATCTCCGCGCCGCGCCATGTGCAAAATCATATAAAGATTTTCAATACGTTCGCGGCATTCGTACGTGCATATATTACATACAATTAAGGTTAATCATATGTTGAACTAGTGACGAGAAAGAAGAAGAACTACGCGACAGTGAGAAGTAAGGAGACAGCTGGCACAGTACATAAGTCCACTCCATTCAAACTTTTCCATCTCGTCCAATCTGTTTCTTTTCCCGATATCGCACAATAGTTTTATTTTACTTGTCTGACGTATCCTTTTGCTTTGAGGCACCGGATCATATGAGTGCTTCCAATCTTTTCTTATTATCATCGGATGACCTTTGAGAACCAAACAATCTCAAATGGTCCACTCCGATCTGCTGAACGTACCTATTTATCTATTCCAATTCATTTTACTGAATTTTTAAGCTCTTTCATTGAAGTACAATCAGCAAGGCTATGGAATATTCTAATTCCTGATGCGTAAATGTATTTATATTTAATATTTTTCATCGTTTTTTTTAATCTGGTTTCTTTATACCTAATCTTTTTTTTTCATTATATTGCAGGTATATTAACTTTGGTTGGTTGGAAGAAATTGCCAATAAACACTTATAATATAATAAATTATTATACACGATCAAATATATACCAACCTTAATATTGCAATAATCGCAATAGGACGCGTTTTCAAGTATTTAAATACATCATCAGTGAACATTGTATTGTATTTCATTTTTTGAATCTGTAAATAATTCGTTTTATCGGCTGATGGAGAATGCTTTCAAGTTCTTTTGACAAAAGTGGAAACGTTCCAAAAAGGACATCAATTATTCAAATTAGATTGCAGAGCGAGTGCTCGTGCTCAGGTGGGGACAGACGACAGCGGAGAGACATCTTTCGCAAATGTAATTAACAACATTTTTCCCCTTCAAACGCTAAATGTTTAAAAGAGTTTTAAATTTCTGAAATACATCTCAAAATCGCTTTGTTTTCAAACAGACTTATTGTATTCCATTGGACGACTATATTTTTTATTCTATTTTAACAAATGGAATAGTCGTACCGGCTCTAATGTATGCTAGTGAGACATGGACATGGCTGAGATATCGTAAGTAAGATGGAAATAAATGGCCTAAGGTGGTTTGGCCACGTAGAAAGAATGAATGATGACCGTCTGACAAAAAAATATATAGGGCTGATCAAAGAGACACGAAAAGTAGAGGTCGGCCAAGGAAAATTTGGCACGATCACATAAATGGAATTTTGAAAGGTGGGGACTGGGGTGGGGAAGTAAGAATATAACAGAAGAGCGTATATGAGACGGTATATGGACATGAATTAAGCGAGAATCGTATGTACATAAAGAATGAGTAGTCTAGCGTTCGGTTCTTTCTGCCTGCCCCATAAAATAAAATGGCGTGATGGTAAGGATTACAAATTTTCTAATAAACCTGCCAAAAATTATTCAACGCCATATTAAATGCATTGAAAAAATAATAAAATTTTGATATAAAAACCAAAAATTAATCATTCATTATCCCACTATTTGGTGTATCCAGCGACAGATGAGCGTTATCTCATAGAAGAAAACACGACACATGCGTGTATCTCCGTACGCCAGTCTCGTCTCACCTAAACAGGCAACATTCAGAGTGGGTGATAAACCTTATTAGTTATTTTGTTTGTTGTATTTTCAATAACCCGGATCTTACGGGACACGCTAAAATAGTGATAATAGAAAAGATTGGAAGCACTATTCTAAACCGGTTCTTCACAGTGAAAACCTAAATTCCTTTAAATAAACTGTGTAAGTGGCGATTTGATTGCCAAACTGGCAATTTCTTCCAATAAATCAATGTTTTTTATCAAGAAAAGGAGAACGTACAGATGATTTGAGTCAATATAATATACTTGGTTAAAATACTGAAAAAAACTATCTTTATTTATTTATTTGCTAAGAAATATTCAAAACTTGATATTATTTACTAATATGTAAGAGTTTTTATGACAAAATATACTGAAAAAATATCAGGAAACAGTTCACTAAACAAAATACAATAAACATAATCCTACTGCTCACGCTACGGTCGAATAGAATCACACATTATATTTTTCAGTTTGAAATTACTTCCATCTATCCAAAATCAATGAATTTTTGAATATGAAAACTGAGTGATCACGAAACGTTGGCATCGGGTTATAAAACTAGACTTACCAACTTAACATAATACCTATAAAGGTAGACTACTACGGGAATGATTACATTTTATAATAAAAAATATAATAAAGCATTTGCTTTTATAGCGTTATAATAATGTTTAATCTAGGTCAACAAGGGTAGATTCTGAGAATTAAATCTTGAAAAAAGATGATGTTTGCAGTAAAAAATAACGTGAAATTGTAAAAAGGCAAGACCTACCTCAAAGTTATGGTGATATTATCTATTTGTGATCCAACTGGGACAAATTTACAATTATGACATTCACAGAAAACAACAACGTAATTCACTTAACTAGATGTACCCTTCTTCAATAAGATACAGAATCGGTACAATATTGTTAAAAGCAGAATAAATAACGTATATTTATTCCTGACACTTAAAACTCAGGTATAACAAGTACCATATGGGAGGTTGAAAAATAGACAATGAATGAGACATATCAATCTATACCTATAAGTGTACTGAGAAATTTTAGATACACACACGATAAAAGGTAAATAATTTGTAACAATGCAAATGAAAGTAAGTACAAGCCTGAAAGTAAATTGGATCAACAAGGTGACCTTTTTTGATCGATGCTTTAATGTAAAAAAAGTAGAATGGATAACCTCCAGATATCGGTAGTGATTAAAACAATAACAATTTTTTCTAAAATATTAAGATCAGCTTTGTTTTGCAGAACAACACATTACTATTGACGCCCTCGGAAAGATTCTTTCATTAATGGATCATTGGAAACGCATTAGGAATAAAATTAAATTGAAGACTAAGTACAAAATGACACGAAGAATATTGGTTCCTCATTTTCCGCACAGAAATTATTATTACTCCTGGAAGTAAAGATCAAAAAAGATTTTCGAATAAAGGAAACAAGGACAGGCCTTACAAAAATC
The DNA here is from genome assembly GCA_963576475.1 of Molanna angustata. Taxonomy (NCBI): domain Eukaryota; kingdom Metazoa; phylum Arthropoda; class Insecta; order Trichoptera; family Molannidae; genus Molanna; species Molanna angustata. The sequence continues at coordinate 1,807,136 of OY754988.1, forward strand.
CTTTATGAACCTCAGTTATCATTAGTGAATACGTAACGTTATTTTATTTGCTTTTACGGGGGGATTGAAATGTGCTTTTGGAAAATTAGCATAGGTAAAAACAAGTTACATAAACATTTACATTTCCTAAAACGTATTCAAATATGACAACTTTATCTTCACCGTTTCCGAGATGAAAAAACAATTTATTGAATTGTATTATTAATATGTGACCTAAGAAAGTTTTTCCTTGCGCCTCTACAAACCCCGAATTCTTGGAGCGCTCAAAGTTTGCTGGATATTTGGGGCTTTTATTGAGTAGAACTTTTTGCGTCGTGAATAATCGAAAAGTCTTTTTTGTATTAGCTAGTATTTTGTAATTGTATCGACATAAAATACGAAAAGTTTCGATGAATTTTACAAACTGTTTTGTAGGTCAAAAAGACAAGAGTATTATTTCCATAATATTTTGTTTATAATTTCATCTGCATTATCCATAATATGTAATACATAAACAATATCCATTTATATGTAGTTTTATAGCAGTTGTTTCTTTATGAAACCATTATTGATTTTTGTTTATTGATATTTTTGTTGAATTATGTGGAAGTTTGATAGGTTTCGATGGAATATTGAAAATGAAACCACATTTGGAAAAAATGGCAATGGAAAAAACATTAACCAATAAATCTTTGTCTCTTACAGCGAGCAGAAATAACCGAGTGCCACACATTTGTTTTTGAAATTAATCATTATTTCGTGTCGTGTCATGTCCTCCTGGCGCCGACGTTGGCTATCACATAGGCAATTGCCTCTCTCCATCTTGAGCAGTATACATAGAGTTGGTCTCTGACGGTCTGGATACAAATCCAGGCTCAAATGTTGCAAAATTACTAACCCCATACCTACATTGAACTTAAAAATATCACAAGCTATGAAAAATAAAAGTCGGTATTTGGATAAACCTATCATGTCAAAAATATGACTTGTATCATAGAAAATGGATCAGTAATGTTGATATTTTAAGAAGGAATATTTATCCCTAACACCTGATCCCGATTTCCTCTCCTTGTCCTTACCATATCCTTTTTTTGCGATGAAGTACCGCCAGTGCACAATATATTTGTTTAAGTACTTGTGGATAATTTACGTAGTAGAATTCCATTTTAAATTATATTAAAATAAAACAATTTGTTTTAGATTCTACGTGTATTTATAAGTTCGTCGATAGCTATTTCGCCTTGCTAGGGCGTCTTCAAGACTATGACGGCGTGGAGTTTCTGTCGGGTTATATAGGTAGAGGGTTGAGCTTACAATTTTTTGATTGGTCAGTATCTATAAACAGAGTATTAAACAATGGCAGTGGGTGGAGACTATAGTTAGACTTGACAATTGACTGACCAATCCCTAAATATGTTTGTATACAGGTAGTTATATTTGTTTCCCTGGAACCTCTCAAAATTCAAATATTTTAACATCAAAAGAATAGCCATTATATAAATAAATAAATACATAAGAAATACATCAATAAAACAATATAACTACCTCTATCTAGCTGTACCGCAAAATACATATTATATTGTAATATCCACAAATAAACAAACATTATACCTAGAAAATAACCCACTAATAAAATAAAATTCTTAGAACTATATCAATAAACAAATATACATAACTACCTGTATACAAACATATTTAGGGATTGGTCAGTCAATTGTCAAGTCTAACTATAGTCTCCACCCACTGCCATTGTTTAATACTCTGTTTATAGATACTGACCAATCAAAAAATTGTAAGCTCAACCCTCTACCTATATAACCCGACAGAAACTCCACGCCGTCATAGTCTTGAAGATGCCCTAGCAAGGCGAAATAGCTATCGACGAACTTATAAATACACGTAGAATCTAAAACAAATTGTTTTATTTTAATATAATATTTGTTTATATTATCTACAGAAAGTTGAATAAAAAAATATTTTCATGGAGGTGAGGTAAGAGCTCTCGGCTTTCTGCAGTGACTAGAATATTGAAGAAACGAAAATCTCTTCAGGTTGTTATTCTTATTCAATAAAAAATATTTTGTGCCTAAATACATTTGATAATAGGTTATATAAAGTGCGCTAGTATTATTTTCTTTCGAAGATCAGAGTTTATTTTTCGTTATTTTTGTTGGCTTTTCGTATTTCGTACACCGCATTATTTTTTTGAGTTGCGTGATCTCATACACTTGCCACAAAACATCAACGTCAAAAAAAACTATGTGTAGGTATATGTACGCAACATCAGTACCTTTCTAGATTGTCGGGAAACTCATTGGCCATGAATGATGGACATGTTTTCTTGTTCCAGATTTGACAACACATCCTTCCGACTGGTTTAAGCGGCATCAAGCATAGCGGAAGTATATTCCACCCGGTATCAAGGAGAGATGAAAGCACTCGTGGAAGAAATGGATGTGAAATATATCGAATACAATGGAAACTCAATAATACGAGATAATTCCTCGCTTGTGAGGGTTTCTTTACGCCACGATTCCAAGGAAAATTTCACCTCACATCATTTTGGTAACACGACTTTTCACTTTGCTTATTTCTTTTTCATTTAATTTACCCTTTTGAAATAAATCTATGTAGACAAAAACATCTTTAGTTTAAACAGTGTTTCCATGATTTTAGTTTCTATGAAAATTTATTACAATACAAAGTTTTAAGGGGGAATATAATACTAAGCACCCCAAATTGAAATAAAATTTCTCAAAAATGTTAAACTGTGTGTTTCTAAAAATATACAATAAGTACACAACTCTAAAATTCAGCATAAATTTCCCTGAAACAATTTCCCCATTTGTCGTAGAGAATGATTCTTTTATGTGCTTAAAAGGGGCATAAAATCAAAGTGAATTGATTGATAAAGTTTTTAAATTTCATGTCAGATTTGTTCTAGGTATATGTAAATGCAAAAAATAACATATTTTGGGTTTTCGTGTATCTAAATCATGTTTTAACTATTTTTAACGCACGCGATAGTTACTCTTACTAACACGTAATATCAAAGTGCATTTGGCAGTTCTAATATATCGTGTTTTCAGTCAATAGATTTAGAGTTATATTCCCTCTCAAACTGTATTAGAAAAGATTCTTCAAACAAAACTATTTCGTATTTGATTCTATGGAGAAGGATAAATACTTTGCTCATATAGAAGCACATCATCACGGCATATCCCAGAATTTGAGGTAACTAGCGACAGGTATTCAGGTATATTTATAATAACCTTATGATGCAATAAACATGCGTGTATCACCACACACCAGCAATTGTGTATGAATTGAATTGAATGTGTATCACCACATTCAGTATATTGCATTTTCACCTAAAAGGCAATAATTCTGAATGGATAGTGAACCAAATTGCTGAAATATGTAAGATTTTATTATGCCTACTGTATTTTCGATTACTTTGTTCACGCGTGCTATGTACAACATAATTTTTACGAACTTACAAAAATTAATATAACACCTACTCTTTGATGAACACCGATCACATATATAGTCATAAAACAATCGAATGCACAAGCTTCTCCGTGTCAACTTTCCGACGAGAACTCTACAACGATATCTGAGGGAATTTCCTTGAACCCATTGGACATGCGGACCTTGGAGCCACGAAGGGCAACTTAAGGGCTTTCAAGACTTTCTGTCTTAAATTCAGTGCACTCTTATCTTCACTATATCTGAGCAGTGATCCAGTTGTTTCCATATGATTAGCTCTCTTCGGCACATTGAGAGTTCACCGGATTCTTTGTATGTTCTATTTGTGTTCATTTAGAGTTTTGCAAGGGGCCGTTATTAGTCCCCATAAGCGGAACGGGTGGTGGTGAGAGAAGATTAGTCATAAGACTTTTTTGCTAATGTCTAGGATTCGACTCACAATATGTACATTGACTAAATTAATTATTCACGCATCTCTTTCATCTATGAACAGGGAACACGCGAAAAATTGCGAAAAAAAACTGCCATTCTACAATTAACTCACCATTTGCACTGAGTTACAGGAAGTATTCACAATAAAAAAGGTACACAAATTCTTAGATCCCTCGCATTTTGAGATATATATTTCAATAATTATACTATGCACGTATGTTTTATTTTGAACTTGTTTTTTTTTATTCTCTTTTTCTTTTGTAACATTTTTTCTCCCTCCAGCAATTGCTTAATATTTTACGTAATCAATTGTAACTACTAAAAAGATCCCCGAAAGGTTTAAAACATAATTTGTTGTTTAAAAAACCTTTAGAAAATTCAATGTTTTTTCGTTTACATAGTGGAAGTTTATAAAATTATAAAGTAAATATTAAATTTATTTATAAAAATAAAAATAAAACACCATTTCAATCCACAATAAGTACAATTTAATGTGCCTAAGCGCTTTCGCTAGACAAAACTAGCATCTTCAGAGGCACAATTTACACTAGTATAAAACGCTAAGGCTCAATAAATTGTACTCATTACCCTCTATTCAGTAACTATTATAACTAAAATAGGAACGTTCTAAAGTTGTAGATTTTAAATTTACGGTATTATTTTAGCGTTATAAAATATCAACATGGACTAAATAGAATAGGAACGTACCTATATTGGCCGGAACGTTCTTAAAAAGGTACTGAATTTCATATTTTTCAGAATTATTCATAATACTTCCAATTCAGGAACTTATAAAGAACGTTCCGGCCAAAATAAGTACGTTAGTATTCCATTTAGTCCAAGTTGGTATAGTATAACCCTGAAATAAGACCGTAAATCTAAAATCTACAATTTTAGTATGTTCCTATTTTAGTTACAATAGTTACTGAATATGGGGTGTTGTGGATTAAAACGGGGTTTTATGTATATTTTATAAATAAATTAAATGTTAACCTACTCTAAAATAACTTAAAAATACTATTTTAAACTGTTGGTTCTATTTATCAATATTTATCAATAATTTAACTACTGTTCTCCAGAGCCCAAGCTCTGGAGAACAGTAGTTTTACAGTCGAACAAGCCTGGGCCGAGGAATGGCGAAGTGGACAAATAAAAAACAAGCACCTCATCATGGACCCATCAAAAAGGGTTGCCGGTTTTGACTTAGAGCGCAAAGAGTGGGCAACACTGAACCGGATTAGGACAGGTTGCAGCAGAAGTGCAGCTGAGCGCCACAAATGGGGCTACATAAGCGACCCTAGTTGTGAGTGTGGCGATCTGGTCCAAACCATAGATCACATTGTAACGATGTGTCCATCTCAACGATTCGATGGAGTGATGGAGGATATAAATAACTTGACGACCGAAGCCAGAATATGGCTTAGGGAACTTAGTGTAATCTTGTGAGCGCCTGACTCACCATACGAATATATATATATATATATATATATATATATATATATATATATATATATATATATATATATATATATATATATATATATATATATATATATATATATATATATATATATATATATATATATATATATATATATATATATATATATATATATATATATATATATATATATATATATATATATATATATATATATATATATATATATATATATATATATATATATATATATATATATATATATATATATATATATATATATATATATATATATATTTATCAATAAAATAAAAATTTATTTAAACTCAATGCTTTATGTACCAAGTCATATGAATTTTTATTTGGCAACTTGAATGTCTTATTACTATTTTTTTTAATACTCAACTCCACTTGAAGTCTTGTGTTGTCTTTCTGATTAAAAATGATAAGGAAATCCTCTGAATTTTTTAAATGAATATGAAATAAGAAGATATAAACAAATTCTTATCAGAAGAAATTGTTTCTTAAGTTAAATAAATTGAATTCCATTAATTTATTGTTAGCATCTCCCTACATAAGTTTAAATATTGTTATTCAATATTTTCAAAATAAAAAGAAAATAAAGATGTTTTTGTTTAACTATCGATACCTATGTCAAGTAGAAAATGACTTTTAAATACAAAAAAAAAGAAAATAAACAAACGAATACATTGCCAAAAACTATTCAGTCGTCAAAAAACATGAATTTCTATGCTCCATTTTAAAGTATTGTCAAAAAAAAACATCGCAACAAACAAAAAACTATGTTGAATTGTAAAAAGAGCCATTCCGTTCACGAATAAAAATAAAATCTTATGTTTTTCGTCGCCAATCGACTGTGAAGTGTCGGTAAGGGATTCGTAAATAATAAGTATGTAATATCAGCCACCAGTCCACATAACACGATATCAACTGTAGACATTGAGTGCAAAAAGGACTCTCAGAATCGAGAGGCAGTAAACAGACAGGTCATGGATGTGTACCGAGGTAAACGCGATGATCAATCGACCGGAAATGGAAGAAAAATTTATAGGCTTACTCTTGTCCGAATGGGGCACACATCAGACAGGAAACAGCGTGGAAAGCATAACTCGAGTGTGAAAATTAAATTGGTCTAAATACGTACGTAAAATTGACATGGTTCAAAATGGCGCCGGATTCGTTCCAACGGTTCATGGAAAATAAATTCACGGGGACAATCTTATTGCTTGACACTTTGTTAGGAAACAAATTTTTTGTTCTTTAAGATTTGGTATAGTCAATTATCAATTTGTTAGTTTGATATCTGGCTGCTTCACACAAGGTCAAGCTTAAATGGTAGAAGTTGCCTACGGGCAATAAGGCCGCCACATTAGGTATGTGATTATTTTCGCGTAAAAAAAGTATTTTATTATTATTATAAAACTTCCAGACGGATACTCAATGTAAATAAGCAACCTTTGTATTGGGTTCGATCCCCAGCAGTGATAAAATTAAACAAATTTTTAAATTAAATAAATAATGCGATATCATCAGATGGAGTAGGCAGCGGAGGAAGGACTGGTATGGTCATGTCCAAAGGATGGACAGCACCAGACTTCCACTAGGCTGATTGTGCTTCACAATCAGCCTCACGGAACCCGCCCTCGCGGTAGACCGCTAAAAAGATGGAGGGATAGCTGGGGCCTACCTCGCAGGAAGAGCAGGCCTCTTAAAAAACAGACCTGAAGATCTATTCAAAAGGAGAAGAAGAAAAAGAATGCGATGGATTTCTCAAAATAATGCGATGGAAAAAACAAACATTTTAGCATTAAACTCACCACACAGTGAGTAGTGGCAGAAAGTACCTATAGTAAAAATTGAAATTAAAAAAAATAAAAAAAAATCGAGGAAAATTTTTTTTCGCTTTAAAATAAAGAACCAAAATAAAAATGTGAAGTTCATACATTTCAAGCGGTCAGTAACTGATCCTAGGACTTTTTTCGGTTTACGTCACCCCTCTCAAATATTTTTTTCGGTCGAAAATTAAAAGTTGTTTGGTAAAAAGTTCAAATCAAGCAATGTGTTAAGCCAACATTTATCTGCAACCTTACAGTATTAACAATGTGGTTTGCAGAATAACACAATAACAAATAAAAGGCCATAAATAATAAAAACAAGTAAACAATTAATAAAGAATTAATAATTATTGAGGAAATGAAATAGTTAAGAAATTGATTATAGGAAAACACTAGGGGGGCAAAAAAAACAATAATTATACAAAAACATAAGAATAGTAAAATATTGAAATTAAAAATTAAGAAGCCATAATTCAAAAGTACAAGTGGTGTATGTGTATATTCATTCATACCATCACGGCATATCCCACAATGTGGGGTAACCAGCGAAAGGTGTGCGGGTGTGCATTGCCTTATAAAAGGGAGAACAACACATCTATGTATACCTACACACCAGTCTCGTTTCACCAAAAAAGGCACTACATTCAGAATGGGTGGTGAACCTCATTGCTGAACTATGTGAGATGTTATTGTTGCCTATTGTATTTTCGATTACCCTTTTTTGTTATTGTTAGGTACCTATATATATGTGTAATTAATGGAAAAAAATAATTTCATTTCATACGTCCGATTCTATGTTTTTTAGGAACTTTCCGGCTATAATTAGCGCGTTCCAATTCCACTTAGTGCAAGTTGATATTCTATGACGCTGAAATAGGAACATTCTAACTCCAGGTAAGTAACGATTTAGTTCAATCCCCTATTCTATTACGACATTTTAGTCTAATCAAATATCAGTTTGAGTACGGAAAAATATAAAAATGGATAATTTACACGTGTTGCGTTAAATTGAAAATAAAAATCGAAGAAAATTGAAGCAGATCAATTGAAAGGTGAGACCGAACATTTCAATTAAACATGGCCGATCAGTACGCATGCGTAGTCCGCGTCATATACAATTTTAGTTCAAATTATTATCTTCGTTATACCTACTAATTATGTAGGTTTGAGTTTTAAGAACACCAATATTTATAGAATACGAAATTAAGTTCAAATGACCATTATTTTAAAATTTATTAATTGAATATTTCATGAAGGTTCAATTTATTCCAACTTATTAGTGTTTTCAGTCAATAGAAGCAATATTTGCGTGAGAAGTGAGTATGAATGAATTTTTCCGTTCCTGGGGATAGAAGCGAGGACGCCCAGAATGGTTTTGTATGTAATTACGTATACATTATATTATTTAATCTTTGATATATAGATTCATATTGTGGTGATTTACTAAAATAAAATAACTTGGCAACACTCATATATGGAAGATTCCAGAATAATCATAAAAATATAAATAGTCGTTTTTCCATTCGCCCGCCATTGCTCTCTCGATCTGTCAACGTAACGCGTCAATCGATATTTTATCAGCCGTGTGAATTTATAAATATTATTGTAAATTAATTAAGTAAATCAAAGATTGTAATTCGTGAATAAACAGTGTATTACATAGTAATTTAATTCTTTAATTCATAAGACCAATCATTCCCTTATTGCATTATTTTATTAATAAATATTTATTGGGTTAATTGATTAAAAGATTAATTACAATTTTGAATACGCATTTAAAAACCTTCTGATAATTATTATAACCTTCTGATAAATCTTAATACTACATTAAATCAACCACCTAAATAAATGGTGAACCCCTAAAATATATTATGAAAAAATCGTGTACCTACCAATAAACACAAAACGAAATGTCTATAAAAAATCTGTAAGTCAGGTAATGGTCCATTGCGTTTAATGCTGGACTGTAAAGAAGATACCTACGTGAACAAAAACTCTACACCAACGAAATGAAAATGCTAAGGAGACGGAGTGAGAAACCAGTATATCCAATTCCAATGACCCTTCCCAGTGAAGGAAAAGATAACGAAATTATGATTGAGATGGTATGGCCATGTAATGAGGCATGAAGATTTTGCCAGTTTATACTTCACTAAGAATACATGAAGGCTGGAGAGGTCGAGGTCAACCCAAACACACCTAGTGAAGGAGTTGAGACAAAAATAAGAAGAGCCGACGACAAAACAAATATGGGTGAAGAATGAAAAATAGAAGGACATAGATCCATGATGAGCTATGAGTTCTGCTTAAACTTTAGTTCCTTGTAAAAGAGGATTCGAACTTTAAATCCGCGAAATAAAAACAAACCTTTCAACCGTCCTATGAGGTCAATTCTGAGTTGAAGTCAGTTGTAGTCAGTTAGTAGTCAGTGTGCTTGAATTAAATATTTAAATGATTCCCTTTAAGCCGTAACTCGTGGCAACTTTGTGAATAAGGCACACAGCTTTTGCACGTAAACGGAGACAACTTTGTCTTCGCAAAAGAGGAAAAGTTTATCCCTGGGAGTTGGGTGGAAATTAAGGAAGCATACTTTATGCTAAATTAACTGTTATTTTATAAGTAATACAAGAAAGTTATTCAACATAGTTGTATTAATCGGTGCCCTGGTTGGGACAGGAATGACGTCATATAAATTATAGAATGTCAAGAACCGTTGCAATATTTATCATCTTTTGCAGTCAAAAAGCGTCTTCTTGACTATTCTATCAAATTAAGCGTACCTTTTATAACAGAATTATTATAATAGATCACCATAGCTATGTCTTTCGTTGGCGCTATGTCGCGGCAATGTGCCTAATATGTCAGGGTATGTCGTTGTAATTTTGTCATAGCTACATATGTATGTCAGGGTATATCGTTGGAATTTCGTCGTGGCTATGTACATAATATTATCTCAGGGAATGTCGTTAGAATTTTGTCATGACTATGTATATATTATGTCAGGATATGTCGTTGGAATTATGTCGTGGCTATGTACGTTAGGGTGTGTCGATGGAAATATGTCGTGGCTATACCTATGGCAGGGTATATCGTGGTTACATACGTTATGTCAGGATACATACATACATACCATCACGCCATGTCCCTCGCGGGGTAGGCAGTTAGAACCGAAAGCCACTTATTTCTATCTTGACACATATTCATCGCCTCGTCGACATTCATACATCGTCTTATACATGTTCATTTCCGTCTTTCAAAATATCGTTCACATGGACGTGCCATCCCTTCCTTGGGCGGCCCAGACCTCTCATTCCATACCTGTACGCATTGTATATTTTCTTCGTCAGGCGTTCCTCATTCATTCTCTCCATGTCAGGATATATCATTGGAGTTTTGTCGTGGCTATATACATATATATCAAGGTTTGTCGTAGCTATGTGCGTGTGTCAAGATATGTCATTAGAATTTTGTCGTGGCTATGTATGTCAGGGTATGTCGTTGGAATTTCGTACTAGCAGATGAGAGTTTCTCGCAGCATTATTGCTTTTCTGGGCTGTAAATATTATCTCCATCACTCCATCTCTCCACTCTCAAAGATATGTGGAGAGATGGAGTGCTTGGTGCAAACCAATCCTAGGATTGTGACCATATAGAAAAAGCAGCTCTAATTCCCCACGAGGTAAAAAGACTAAAAATTATGCATTAAGCTCGCCGCTTGCACAGGATGCAAGAGATCTTCCAATTTGAATTTATTATTATTTTAAATCTAATCGATTGCTGTCTCCTTGACAGGAAAATAAAAAATATATCTTGATGTTATCAAAATAAGTGATTCGCCTAAAAATTCACTAATAAAGATTTTTTGAGAATCAAAACATTATCCCAGTGCAGTTATATCAGGATATATGAAAAAAAAATGTCTGGAACTTCAACCACATGCGTTGTAACAGAAGGGTCAGAATCATTACATGAGTTGACATATCATGACGTATGCTACAGAGACGAGAATATATGTAATATACTTTACGAACCAATGGGTTTCTAACAATACTGAAGATTTTTGTATCGATATTGGTTGGTTGGAATAACTTATGAGAGCTTGCAGATACATATTCTATCATTGACACTTATATACACACACTCACACGCATACACCCCAACCTCATTCACACATGCATACACTACTATTATAAATATATTTTTTCTCATAGTTCTTTTAGTATGTAAGCACATCAGTTAAAATTTATCATTAATACCTACTCTGGAAATTTTTAATTATACGTTTTAGTTTTTTTTACATATTACATCTAGGTATTTATTTTATTTTTATTTTACTTTATTTTACAAAGGACAGCATACAGTACGTGCATACAATTATTAAAAGTAAATAAATAAAAATACAAATATAACATGCACCTCTTACGTACTATACCTAATATCAAAATAATACAACAAAAAAGTGTGAATAAGTGTGGGTGCGCGCATGAGAGAAGAGTTATACATGTGTGTGTGTGTGTGTGTGAAAGAGATATCTTAATAAAGTGTGAGTGTGTGGGTGTGTATGTGTGTGTATATTTTTATTTTTTTTATTTTTAAAACACTTCCTTGCACCCTGCGCAAGTGGCGAATTTATTGCCAAATGGCAATTTCTTCCAAATAATTAGTGTTTCCAGCCCAGAGAAGCAATATTTGCGAGAGAAATGAATTTAAATAAATTTTAATTATCGACGAAGTTTTTATATTATAGAATTCCATTATAAGTTATATCTATAATTAAAAGTAAAGACTTTTTGATTCTACATTAATTTTTTATTCTGCGCGATAGGCCTATTTTGCCTTGTTAGGGAATTAACTAGCTTATGACTAATTTGACAAATTTTACTTATATTTATAGATTAATTATGTATGTAGGAGGAGCTTACAGGTTCTTGTGATTGGTCATTTAAAACTATTGATATTATACAATACAAAAATGAAATAAGTTTACTTTACTCTGGTTGGTTGAGACTTTTTTTTTTAATATTGCAGAAAGGTTCAAAGAACATAAAAAATCGTGGCAAAAAAACAAAACAGATTCTCAATTCGCCAAGCACCTCATAGAAAATAATCATACAATCAGTCAACAAATTCACCTATTCCTCTACACTTTGCTAAGAAAGGTTTAATATATTGGAGCAGTTAGAAATTTCCAAGCACTTAAAAAATCCTAACGTCACTGTCATAAATGAACAAATGAACATACACAGATCACCGCTCATAGATATTATTCCATAAACAAAAATATACCATATTGAGTTATTTGATTTGATTCTGCCGCAAACTTTTTTAATTGTTTCAGATACATCCATCATACTACTCCACCAAGAATACCTACATATCAACAATAGTTTAAGAAATAATCCATAATATTGTAAACACAATGCATTTCACTGCCCATTAGGGCACAATACCATGTACCGTTACACTGAAAAAACCAGCCATTACCATAAATCAATTCATTATATTCAATTGTTTGAAAGGGGTGGCCACAATCGCATTGTGCGGATGGAACAATGCCCCACTTTGCCATAAGGTAGTTGCAGCGTCCATGTCCAGTGCGGATCCTATTCAGGGAGGTCCACAGCCTTCTTGGCAGCTCGAAACCTGGAGGTATCTTCGTTGGAGTTTCCATATACTTATTAACATCCAAGTTGGAGCTTACCCAGTCACTGTGCCAAGTCTCATTCAGGCTGAAGTCCTCACTAACAAGGTTACATCCGAGTTTCGCTGCTGGATTCCTTGAAGCAAGTCTTTGCTGTCCCTCAGACGGAACATCACTGTGGATTGGCAAAGCGCCATTGTCACAAATTCTCTTCCATAGATTAAATAGGGAGAATTTTCTTCTTGCGTCAGGGGGAGGTATATGTGCGAGCACAGGAAGCCACTTTATTGGGGTAGACCGGATGGTGCCGCTAATGGTCCTCATGGCCACATTCAGTTGAGTGTCAACTAGTTTTGTATGTGCACTATTGAGCCATACAGGAGCACAGTACTCTGCTACCGAATATACAAGGGCAAGTGAAGATGTTCTAAGGACTGTTGCACTAGCCCCCCAAGTTGTTCCTGCCAGTTTATGGATGATGTTATTTCTGGACTTTAGTTTAGCAGCTGTTTTTTCCAGGTGTTTTTTGAATGTTAGAGTTCTGTCTAGTGTGATTCCTAAGTATACTGGTTGGTGGTTGTGGGTGAGTCTACTTCCGCAGAAGTGTACATTTAGTTTGTGATTTGCATCTCGGTTACTAAGGTGAAAGCAACTAACTTCTGTTTTATTTGCGTTTGGTTTAAGTCTCCATTTATAAAAGTAGCTCTGTAACTTTTGAAGGTCTGATTCAAGTTGAACTTCGCATTCTTTAAAAGACAGTTTTTGTGTAGCTATGCCCAGATCATCTGCATATGAGAACTGTTTGCACTGTGTTGATGGGATATCACTAATATACAAATTGAAAAGCAGTGGGGAAAGAACTGATCCCTGAGGTAGTCCATTGTTGAGCATTCGTGGTTTACTAATCTTATCTCCCAAGTGAACAGTAAATTGTCTATTACTCAGCATGTTGTTTATAACAGTAAACATAGCCTTCGAGGGAATTACATCCGCAAGTTTGGAAAGGAGAATGCAACACATATTGGAAGAATGCAGCGTCCATGCATATGAAGGCCCAAAGTCGGACATTTGCGAATTGACACCAGCATTTGTGGATTGGCTCGGAGCCCTCGACGTGAATGTGTGATTGATATATCGTGCTGTTTTGTGTTTGCCTGCTGTCTGTGCTGTGTTTTGTTCATTTTGACTAACATTTGATTCACTAGTATCATACGATAAATAAATAATTATATTCAATTTCACTAATTATCTAAATAGGGATTGGTCAAAAAATAAATAGTCTCAACCAACCAGAGTAAAGTAAATTTATTTCATTTTTGTATTGTATAATATCAATAGTTTTAAATGACCAATCACAAGAACTTGTAAGCTCCTCCTACATTATTAATCTATAAATATAAGTAAAATTTGTCTAAATAGTCATAAGCTAGTTAATGCCCTAACAAGGCGAAATAGGCCTATCGCGCAGAATAAAAAATTAATGTAGAATCAAAAAGTCTTTACTTTTAATTATAGATATAACTTAAATAAATTTCTTCTCTGCTGGGAATCGAACCCAGGACGCCCGCACAGAATCTAAACGACTTACCAACTGTGCCACGGCGGCGGTCATATTATATTGACAGATTCATGTATTGAGAAGAAAAAGAAAATATATTGCTGAGGGTGGTTGGGAAAAATAAAATTAATCAGTACCTAATTGTTATAATGTCACGATGTTAGATATAAGTTTGTTTTTGAATGTCATATTATGTGAATCAAAAAAATTGTCCAAGTATAATCTGTACAAGATATATTAGGTATTATACAGTAAATTTCCCAAAAAAATTAAATAAAATAAAAAAAAATATCTAAGGTGATTCGTCTACATGTATTTTTTTTCAGTTTTTATTTGTCAATTTTTATGAAAGCCCTACTGTTGGCACACGCTGGCCAAATAAACTAAGCTGTGCAGGTCTTTTTCGAGTAATTCTCAGAACGAGGTTTATTATATTTCTCCTATTTTTGGCACATTTGAGCAATCCTTTCTTTGTTTCAATGGCTGTACATACATAAAGTATGAGTGGCCTCTCTCAACTATGGTATCTATGCCGCTGCTACTGCGTATATTATATCCTTTGCGAAATTCCAACCGGCTTACCAAATTAAGTATTCCATTTGATTTAATATTTTACTCTGAGTTCTGCTCCCTTGCAATACGGAAATTTGTTTTCTACCAAGTAATTATTCAACAGTGAAAAGCAGACCCTATACAGGAGTGCTTTGGGGTGAAAAAAGGGTGGAATTTAAATGACAAAAATCGTTTCCTGTAATGTATTTTATACCTACTATCATTAAAGGACTACTTTTGTTTGGAGAAAGTGTTTAAGTTGAAGTATATTGCCAACTCAGATTTTTCGGATGCAATTGAAATTAAATAATGAAAGATAAATTCAAATTGAGTAGGTACCTACATAGTGAAATTATGAGATTTCTTTTTTTTTAATAAAACATGGCTAAGTAGGGGACAAAGTTGGGCTGTTTTCGGAAAAATGGGATATATATTGAAAAATCGGGTATAGAATAATAATATTTTCATCCAGATCGTGCTGTCAATATTCCCAAACAACTTTTGCCAATATGTAAATGTTTAAAACTATGAAAATATGTAGTAAGTACGGAAATATAATTTTATATCTACATAGCCTTAGGCCATAGCATTTACCTTAGTTAAATATCGACGTCTGATTACAAAGCCGAAAAACCGAGCTTTGATCTTAGATAAATAGAGTGATTTCAAATATATAGAACTTTTAAAAATTACGTTGATAGGGGAACTCAATAAGAAGGCATAATTGGTGAACGTTGCGCAAGCACATAAAGTGATCACGCAAACCAGCCGATGACAGGACGTAAGCGCTGTAGGTGCATTGAGTTCCTGGTTCTTCTACAATATCCCAACTTCGTCTCTATTGAGATGTCAAAAGTTTGTCAGTAAAAATAATCAATGGACTTTTTAAGTAATCTTAAGTTTTATTGTTAAATAATTTAAACTGCCAAAACAAAATGTATTTTTTTATAAAACCCTTGACGTCAAACAAATTCCAATAGAAATATGCCAAAATTAGCTAATAATTCTAACCTTTTGTAAGAAAACCCCATGGACATGTCTGTATCTGAATGTGGGGAGATATCAGAGGGGGAAACTCATCTCTTTTGTTAACAAACTACGTAGAAAACTTATAATATCATAAGACCTCAACTTATCTCATTCTGACCTCTTCAATGTTCTTCACAATGCTTTGCCATTGACCTTTTGATAAGATCAATTCCGTGACATCGATACCATTTTGACCCAAATAAGTAATAGCAATGTACAATTATATTTGTTTATATTATGTACAAAAAAGATTTATAAATAAATAATAGCGTTAAATAAAACCTTGAATGAATAGTATGAATAAAAAAATTCAATTAATTTAACTATAGGTCAAATACATATTTGAAATATCGAGGATCACGACTTTCATTGTTTAACACCTAATTTTTCAACTGATTGCGCTAGAAATACGTTTCATTGTCCTTTCGATCCTTATACGACAGCGAAAATGTCAGTATGGACCTAAGACAGAGGATGATTAAATGTAATGTATGGTCTGTGTTGTTATATGACTGTGAGACTTGAACACTGAAGGTTAATTTCATAAATAGGTAGGAAGCTTTTGAGATGTGATTGCATCGCACAATTCTCAAAATCCCTTGGACAGATCTGGTTACAAATTCAGAACTCGTAAGTCATCATCACCATCAGCCATTATTCGTCCAGTGTTGGACATAGGCCTCTCCTTTCAACCTCCATGCTTCCCTATCTCTCACCACTATGTGCCATTGACCTCTTGCCACTCGTTTTATGTCGTCAGACCATCTTGTTTGAGATCTGCCTGGGTTTCTGCGTCCAGTTCTCGGTTGCCACTCCAGGGTGCGTTTGATCCATCGATCATCTGCTGTCATTACAACATGGCCAGCCCAATTCCATTTTAAGGAAGCTACCTTGTATGCAACATCGGCAACTTTTGTCCTTTCTCTGATCCATTCGTTGCGTTTTCGATCTCGAAGACTAATGATTAACATCCTCCTCTCCATTGCTCCTTGCATTACTCGAAGTTTCTGTACTGTAAGTTTTGTTAAAAGAACAGTTTCAAAACCATATATCAGTACTGGGAGGATGCACATGTCAAAAACTTTTTTCTTCAAGTGGTTTGCAAATCGTTTGTATCTGAGAATATACGACAGTTTACCAAATGAAGCCCATGCAAGGCCCCGCCTGCGTTCGATCTCTGCTTCCTGATTGTCTCCACCTAGCTTGAAATTATGTCCGAGATATATGTATGTATGAATCTACTATTTCAATATTCCTTCCCTCTACCATCACTGGTCGAGGTAGTTCTGAGTCGTAAGTCGAACCAGGAAAATTAGGCAACTCCTGTCTATAATAAAGGTCCGCAAGGCCACATAAAGAGGGGAGGAAAATACCACTTTCTTCAATTAATATAGAAGGGCAAGATAGACAGTCACCGAGGGACTGGAAGGAGACAGATGTCCTGGCTGCGTTATATTAGGGAATGGAAGGGCTTCAGAAATGTGAAGCAGATATTCCGGGCAGCGCATAGTGTGTCGCGCGCCAACCGTTAATTTGAATGGGAGTTAATGTTGTTCAATTTCGGAAGACCTGTCAGCCGCACTGTAATAGTTCATTTGATAGGACGTATTTTGTTAATAATAAAATTCTCTACCTGCAACAAAACGTTTATTGTTTAGTTTGTATGAATCAAGAAATTTTAAACATCCCAAATAATTCATCCTACAAGACCCAGCTTCAAGTATTAGTATAGGATCTAAAGTATTATTGAATCTGAAAATTAAAAATGCAGATACAATTAAAATATTTACTACCGAAGATATGTTAAACTATAAAATTATCCATTCATGAATGGTCCAACCTAGTGCCTAGTATTTCACTGCAATATCTCAACAGGTATCATGTAGAGAGTGAGCAAATACAGTGAGATTCATCGTAGTGTTTTTGTGTCTCTTCTGTGTACAGTGAACACCAAACAATAATTTCTATCGATTTCATAATGATAGTCCCCAATATAATAAGCCCTTTTTTCACTAATTTCTATACGGGTATCACGAAGAGAGTAGATACTATGAGTTTCGTCGTGATGTTTTAATGTGTATGGTGAGGTAGGTAGGTAGGTTCTATGAAATTTCGTAACCTCAATAAAGCCCAAACTATTCAAGTTCTGTTGACTTATAGGTAAGGTATGTTTGGTAAGTAAGTGTATTTATAAGTAAATAAAGTTAAAAATTTAGTTTTTTTTAAACTTATTATAAATAATTAATCATGCTATAAATTATAATAATAAACACTTCCTTGCGCAAGTGACGAGATACCCATACGGCAATTTCTTCCAACTAACCAGTGTCTCCAACCCAGAGAAGCAATATTTAATATTTATTAATATATTTAATAATTATATTATATACCTTTAGATACCTAGGAATTGACATAACAGAAGATGCTGACCTCTGCGAAGAAATTCAGAGCCAAGTCAATAAGGCAGCTGCAGTCTCGGGCGCCTTAAAATCCATTATTTGGAAAAATGAGGATATGGCCATTAAAAGAAAAGTGAGAATCTACAAAGCATGCGTAAGACCAGTGATGGCATATGGTACAGAGGCACGAGCAGACACAGTCAGAAGCAAACAAATGTTGAGGACTTCAGAAATGAGGACATTGAGAGCTTTTGCAGGCAAAACCCTGAGAGACCGAGTGAGGAACTCCAGAATAAGAGAACTATGTGAGGTTGACGATATCATCAGATGGAGTAGGCAGCGAAGGAGGGACTGGTATGGTCATGTCCAAAGGATGGACAGCACCAGACTTCCTCATATCGTACTTCACAATCAGCCTCACGGAACCCGACCTCGCGGTAGACCGCCAAAAAGATGGAGGGATAGCTGGGGGTCCACCTCGCAGGAAGAGCAGGCCTCTTAAAAAACAGACCTGAAGGTCTATTCAAAAGGAGAAGAAGAAGATAATTATATTAACATGTTATAAACCTTTTAAAGGTTCTTTTAAATAGTTTAAACTAAGTACGTAAATTATTTAACAATTGCAAAAATATTATAATAGCGAAAATAAAATTGCGCGAGAAATGTATTTAAATAAATTTCTACTCTGCTGGGGATCGAACCTAGGACGCCCGCATTGAAACCAACTGTGCCACGACGGTATTTAATTTATTGAAGAATATTTTCAGTCATGCTGTTGATAAGTTTACCATAGACATCAGTTTTTTTTTTTTTATGATTTGATGTGGCAACGTTATTGAAATGCTCTCACATTCGGGAAAATTGAGTTTATTAATTTTTGTTTAAGTGAAATGAACATGAAAATATACTTATTAAAATTATTTTAACGAAAATTACGCCTTTACTTTGTTATTCCAAGTGTTGATAAACTGTTGCTTTTCAATAATTCCAGTCCAATTGTCATCTAATGTGATGGTTAAACAAACCAACTGAGAATGTTAAACAACTCAAAACTAACACGATTCAAAATGGTGAGTTTGATTTTGTGATTATGAAACCCTTGTGACAAATTAAATAAAAACTTATCCACTAGTCAGATGGGGTAGTCCATCCTAGCGTACCATTAAACCATATTACTGAGACCTCAGTTTAATCCACTGGAGTTCTGTGATAATGTTTTATCTGAGGGTATAATATTATGGACATTACACAATACACAGAACAGACTAACAAACTGTCCCAATATTATGGACCAACGTACGAATATTACAAACTTTACCCTTCTTAGGTTCTCAACAAGTTAAGGAGAAATGTTTCTCTTTTAATATTTGTTTTGTGTACTTTCTAGTTTACTCTGTTATAGTAATGGTCCTACTTCGTTTTAATTTTCAGGTTGTTCCTTACATTACTTTTATTTGCTATTCATACCAAATATTATATAAAGTCTAAACTATCAGACCCGCACAGCGTTGCTTGTGCGTTCTATTTTGCCCAAAAACGACATGAACTTTTTTACTTCAAACTTACCCAATGATTTCCCAATTTTTAAGGCTATTTTTTTTTGCAGATTTACAACTAGTATCATGCTGAGATTGAATTCTGCAATCGGAAGACAAATAAATTCGTTGTGAAATTTATTATAATATATATGTGTTCATACTTACTATAATTATTATGGGATTCTACAGTTTGGAAGCCATGTCAATCGACAGGTTAAAAACTGCTGATAATTGTAATGTCATTACACTGGATGATCTCTTTCTCACATTGTATTTTGTCGTGTATGCTCTTTCGTTGTGATATTGTAATAATTCGTTTAAATGTACCGTTTTAGTAGAGCATTTTGTTATCATATACATACCATCACGCCGTTTCCCTATTTGGGGTAGGCAGAGAGAACCGAACGCCAGACTCTTCAATCTTGACATACCTGTTTTGCCTCATTTACATTCATACATCGCGTCATACATGCTCTCCTATTGTTCTGACTTCGTATGTTCCCCTCTTTCAAAATCTCATTTATATGATCATGCCAGCTCTTTCTCGGACGACCCTTACATCTCATCCCACTCTTTTCAGCCTTGTATACTTTCTTTGTCAGTCGTTCATCGTTCATTCTCTCTACATGTCCGAACCATCGCAAAGCATTTATCTTCATTCTACTCAAAATATCCCTTTCAATCTTACATTCTCTTCTGATATCTTGATTCCTTATCCTATCATAAATTGTTTTACCACACATTCGTCTTAGGGACCTCATTTCCACAGCGTTAATTTTACTTTCATGCATCTTCTGCCATACCCATGTCTCACTTGCATACATTATGGTTGGAACGACAATAGCGTTGTGCACAGCGAGTTTTGCTGGCCTTAAAATAATTGGGTCAGCCATTATTGTTCTTAATGCACCATTTACTCTATTTGCTGCCGTTACCCTTCTTTCTATATCCTTTTCCAATTTTCCATCACGCTGAAACATACTTCCTAGATACACATATTCATCCACTTGTTCTAGTAGTTCATTATTAACTCGTATCTCGCATATTGTTCGTCTTTCATTCTGGAAAAAACACCAACCTTGAATCAAGCATATTTCTAGTTAGGTTGGGGAATACATTTTGTTTTATAATAGGTACATAGAAAGTGTACCTTAACAGATTAAATATACAAAACAAGTTTGTTTAGAGAAAGGATTATAGGATGACACAACTTTCGAGCTCATTTTACCTCCATCATTTTACATCACAAAGTTTATAGTAGTAAGACATAAGCCTCTTTGAAAGTTTGATTCAATACCTGACGGTTATAATGTGTCGATGTTTTTGACTGAATTTATAAAATTGTCTCCGGGTATAGAATAATAATATTATCATCCAGATCGTGCTGTCAATATTCCCAAACAACTTTTGCCAATATGTAAAAGTTTAAAACTATGAAAATATGTAGTAAGTACGGAAATATAATTTTATATCTACATAGCCTTAGGCCATAGCATTAACCTTAGTTAAATATCGACGTCTGATTACAAAGCCGAATAACCGAGCTTTGATCTTAGATAAATAGAGTGATTTCAATGATTTCCTATAAATGGACATTGTTAGTGTGAGCAATAGACGAACATGTATGAGACGATGCATGAATGTGGACGAGGCGAGAGATGCATGCCAGGATAGAAAGATGTGGCGTTCGGTTCTCTCTGCCTACCCCGCAAGGGACATGGCGTGATGGTATGTATGTATGTATGTATGTATGGACATTGTTGGACATAGAATATTCCACCTACCTGATGGCGAACTTTTTCATACGTGCAGATTCTTCACAGAAGACAACCGCTCTACTTTTGTATTACAACACTTTATGCTGGTTAAAAACAACACCTCCATATACGGTTTGGGTATTATGGGCACGGTGCGAAGTTTTTAGTTGATAGACACGAAATACTTAAAGCGTATCGAAACTTTTAATGTAACTTTTTCAACTGTCTATGGCCCGAGATTTCAGTTGGCCCTTAAATCGTTGGATTTGGTAATCCAAGTTAAAAGTTTAGGGAAGATTAAATTTCATTCGCGTATTTCAGTGCAAAATGAAACGTCAGTTACGTAATCTTCAACTATAGATATATTTTACGTTTTTCTATGGTTATTGTCTATAACGCATCTGTCAAAATTGTAATAACCTTAAATGATACGTGACGCGAAGCTGTGACTAAATATAATTTTATTATTATAACAACACATTATTTTATTTGTTTCATTACACAGCATGTTACTTTTTCAATTTTTTATACCGATCGATGTTTTTTTTAATTAAAATCAAACATTGTAGTGAAAAAATGTCATTGAATATATACTACGTACGTAGTTCTTCAATGCAAAATGTATGTACATTTTACAGATGGATGTGGAACTAAGTGATAATGGTAAAATAGTGTCTTATGTAGAAAATTTAAGAATACACATTATATATATATAGAAACAGGATGGATCAATTTAAAAAGTGGGATGAAAAAACATCGCAAAAATAAAGTTGCGTGCCTGATGTTTCATTATGGCTGACAGTTTATTTCGTTTGTTGTCAGGCAATACATCATAATTATGTTAAAAAGAAAATAAATATTAAATACATGAACAACTTCTATATCAAGTCTTTTATTTTAACAACAAAAATAAATCATGATTATAATTATTATGCATAGTTATTTGTAGTATAAAATGAAATAAAACATTAAAGCGTGCGGCGATTAGTACGCCACCTGGCGAAAAAGGCTAGAAACAATACTTAACTCAAGATTAAGACATGTGATCCGCCAGAAACGTTGAGTTAAATATTTGTCGTTTAGTGACGTATTTAAGGGAAGATTAGGTACTGAAATACGCAATATTTTTGTTAAACTTGAGTTAAACTCCTAAGGGCCGACTGAAATACTGGGCCTATGTGTGAACCACATGGGCGGACGTATTGTAGACAATAATGCTGACGTCTGATGTAGATAGCAATAATTTTTGGGGAGAAGGAAAGATTGGACAGTGTTGCCATAGTTACCGCACATACATCATTAGTCTTTTTTACAACTATTAACATGTACATGTTAATAATAATAATATATAAAGCGCCTCTGAGTCATACAAGATCACTCCAAGGGCGCTATAGCTTATTTATTTATTTAAATCATTTTAAGTAACTACATATGTACATACATGTCCCCATCTGGCAACCCTATTCAAAAGTTCTTTGATATAATCATTCTTTCTTCGTCGATTTGATCTCTATTCTAAAAATTATTGAACTTTGTGAATAATTTGCATTCGTTTTGTTGAAATGGTGTTTTGAATTATTAGATCTCAAAGCATCTCTAATTTAAAACATTAATTTGCTGCATATTATTGACTAAGTGTAAAAATAATTACACTTAGGTCCGAATGCAGAGTCCGACCTAAATACTAAATTCTAATTACTAACCATGTTTCCATTGCACAGTCGCTCAATTAAGTAAGGAGATCACGTGGCTTCGTAACAGGAGGATGCTACCAAGTTTTTGTATGAGAATTGCATTACAGAGACATATGTATCTAAATACTTAAAGCATGCGCGTTGGCGTAAACTAATATTTAGCGAATTGTTAAAAAATAAGGTTGATCGCGAGAACCTTACGAGTGGTTACATACTAAAATACGAGATATTTTCGATGGATGATGATTTTAGCGACGTCGTTGAATATATATTTGGTAATTTTGTCACATCAAATCTCACACAGAGTATTCAGCGATCTATATGAGATGCCGAAAATTCGCTGGAATTTTAGAAAAATCGTGATATCGAGCTCTCAGTGTTAGCTTGGTTATATATGTTTGTGTTGTTATGACAAAAAAACATTTTTAACGTCAGTATAAACCCATGCAAAACTATATATTTTCTTCTTACATAATAAATATGAAATTCTACACCATCGACCTTAAGTTTGGCGTAGCATTTAGTTATTCATGTCTCTGCAACGCAATTGCTAACTTAATAATACTATATTATACTCCAGTGAGGTTAGGAGTAAGTATTTAGTTACCTAGGACTGTGCATTCGGGTCTTAGAATGCCTTTGTGTACCTACTGTACTTGAACTCAGTACCTTATTAAGAACTTACATATAAATACAATATAAATAATTGATTTTTAGTTGTTTCATTGGATTATTGTGTATATTTTATGACACACTTTTATTTAACCGGGGGGGGGGGGCAAGTCTGGTCCAGCCGGCGAAATCAAAACCCTCGTGATTACCCATATCATGGATATAATTGTCATAATATGTAGTTCTATGACATCTTAAGATATTGCAGAACTCTATAATAATTATATCCATGATATGGGTAATCGTGAGGGTTTTGATTTCGCCGGTTGGACCTGACTTGCCCCCTTCATCTCTCTGCATGTACTGGAATTTATCAAATGATTTTTTAACTAACTTCCCGACCAGTTAAAGCTCTGAATTTTTAAGAATTTGTGTATTACCGATGACAATGCACGTTAAAATATCTTGATTCTTTGTTATGTTAAAAACGTTTATTTATTTTATTTATTTTTTAATGCTTAATTGTAAATAAGAATACAAAAGAAATAGCCAATTATAAAGTTTCACATATTAAAATTATTATATATTATTGATGTTGGGTAGTTATTGTGTGATGGTGAGTGTATGTGAGGGAAAGGGAAGGGTAATGGATATAGGAAAGCGTTGATAAGGAAGGGATGAATGTTTAAGGAAAGTAGTTTTAATTTTTAACCAGTAATATTACCAATAACCGCGCGTAATTGGCGTTCCATCGATGTCTTTGTGAAGTTAAATATTATATCCGGTTGGGTGACAAGACTGTTGTAATAGTTTAAGCATCTGTTAAAATCAATTAATAAATAAAATGATTTTAAATTTTAAAAAAGGTTTGTGTTTCCTGCTGAGAGCGTCAATAATAAAACAAACTTAGTAAAATTTATTGTTTAAGTAGAGACCATTAATATCGATTCACAAAAGATCGTGTAGTTTAATTTGTCTGCTATGTAAAACAGCTGCTTTTGACATCATATTTTTAAATATTGGCAGCATGAATGTAAAAAATCTACGAACTGACATGAAATATTTTTTTAAAACTTTGAAAGGTGTGTTCTCTATTTTTTGTTTACCTAATGTTACTTTTCAAATGGAACGAATAACCGAAAATCCAAAATTATTGGATGTGAATAATGTAATGGCTGAGAACAGTCCCATTACAAATAGTACCTATATACCGCGTTAAGCGAACTACGAATCCCCGGTCATCAGAACATTTCGTGTTTTTCATTGTTAACGAAGACCTTTGCAAATGTCTGGGCGCCTCCCTCGTTGGGGCGTGATCCGAATACCTCCTGTCAAAATTCAATTGCCCTTCGATCCCCAGCTAGACAAAGGAACAACCGAGGGTTGGGAGGGGTAGGGGGTGGGTTGGAATATCGAGAAGAAAAGGGAGCCGAGGAGTTGTGTGAAGGATGAAACAATCCAAAGGGGTCTCAGGATGATCAACAATTCATTTTTGATAAAGGGGGGAGATTTAAATCTTTGCGTGAAATAGGCGGCCCGCAACAAAACCGAGGGATCTGTTTAATGGAATCGAGATTTGTGCCAAGAAGAGAAATAATCTGGTTGTTGAGAAAGTCATCTGGTTTTGTTTGTGAAAAATTAAAAACGTTCATCAGATCCATAATTCAAAAATTTTAGTGTTGTAAATCAATCTGTTCGCTATAATTATGTTAAATTGAGCGATATTATCATACATACATAATATATTTACATGGATAGGTAGGTAAATGTAATATTTTGAGATTTAATATTGTTGCATTTTATCCTACCTACTTCCTTTTATACCCACAAATTTGCCTAAAAAATTCAGTCATCATCAAGACCACACCGTGTGATATTTCGGACTCGTATCAAACCTAGTACAATTGATTCATTCAAATCAAACACCGCCATCCAATTTATCAATTTAGTGTCAGTGAATATTGTGTTAAGTGAACATCTGGAGACATTGGGAAAAATCTGAACCACACCAGGAAAGGTAGGCAAATATTCCTTCTTTTCCTTCCTCCTGTTACTGACTAAAACCAGTGGCACACTCACAATCGATACCTTGCTATGCTTTGTCCCAATTACTAAGTGGGTTAGTTAACCAAGTGGTTATCAGTTTAATATCAAATCAAAGTAATTTGATACGGTTTGTAATAAAGATACAAGGACAGTGGTACAAGGACAAGAAGAAAGAATGATCCAAACTTACAACGAGTATATTTATCACAATTAACAGTTTTCTTATTAGTAAATTTACAATTGATTAAACACTTACAACGTAACTTTCTCACGATGAGTTGGTATAACGAGCGAGTTAGCGAATGAGTCGAAGTGACCCAGAATTCGCATGGTGAAGTACCATCGTGCTAGCGGGGTCGAGAGATGATCGGTGGTCGAGTGACTAAGTGACGGCGTGGTCGAGAAGCGACCAGTGGTCACGTAGCGAAGATACGGCGTGGTCGCGGGGTCGTAACGGCGTGAAGTCACATCGTGTACAGGCGTACACTCCTTTATATATCTCTGGGGATAAGGGTGGCAAGTTCAATGGCCTCGAACTTTCTAGATCATTTTATGGAACTGTCATACCCTGTTGAAGCTTATTGTCACTCGTTTGACATCGCGAGTGATGTACTCGGCCTAGCGACAAACAAATACACTTGCCGTCGCTAGGAGCGCGCTCGAAAGAAATTTCGAGAAGTGGTCTGCCACACCTCTCACTCTCCCCCCAGAACGTGGTGAATTTTCAATATTGAAATTGCAGGAACGAAATTTTGCAAATCAATTGTTGAGGCACTGGTATTCTGTCACTATGCAAACCGTGTATTTTTTATTAATGTGAATGACGGGAGACGAAACAATAGAGTTCGCCCTGATACAGCAGCCTCCAAGAAATGGAGCGGCTAGCGGACAAAAGAGATATGTGGACAGACAAAGAGCTTGGTGACCATAAATCTTGGGATTTCAACCCAAAAAAAGAAACAGTTAAATTAACTGTTTCTTCTCCTATCTATACAGTTAATTTAACTTTTCAATAAAAAAAATAATATGTTGCTAGTTTTGACATTTCATATTGATAGGGCTCGCAACAAAAGGAATTGCGCAGAATCAACAAGCAAGATTTGAAAAACGAGCCAAGTCAAAATATATATGTCTGAAGTTGACTGTAAAAATAATACAAATACTTTCTGTTTTTTCTTAAATGTAAACAATTAAATATTTTGGAGAAGTCTTTTTTACTTTATCCGGCGATTATCCCTTTTTAGAGTGCTATATACCTTGAATAAAAAATTTAAAAAAGGAAGAAGTAGTAACAGCGTAAGAACCTACATACCCTCAAACTTCTATACAAGGTTTTAAACATCCCCAACACTCCAGTTTATCTACGAAATCAATTTCACTTCCTCTCAGAACACAGGTTGCCTCTTCGTTCAAATGCTGAAAGAACGCTCAGTATCCCAGTACACATACTTCATTTTTCTCCGTACAAGCATCTCATCTTTGGAATCACATCCTATCGCAACTTTGAGTTTCATTAACACTTCCCGCTTTCAAAATAAATCTGAGGAATCATTTCCTTACACATTACACTTAAATTTGTCTCCTTACCATATCTATGTGTCTCTTCTCCCTTCCGTTTTGTTATTGTTTTTGTTTGATATGTTTAAATCATATAAATTGCCACATGCGTAAAAAATGTTTAAAATTAATAATTACAGTCTTATTAATAAACGTGTTGTAAAATTTACACGACCGTTTAACACCCGTGTAGGCAAAAATGTTACCAATAAACGCAGTGTAGCAGATCAGTTGGTCAACGACTGTGTATCTCTCATACAAATTTTAAACAACGCTTGCACGCCTGTTCTAGGTAGTTTAGCGGTGTTTTAAGACAAATTTCATCTATCGAAAATCGAATTTGATTTTGATATGCGTATTTACATTGTTATATCTTGAAATATGACGAAACCTCTGTACAAATTATTATATTCTCGATAATTGTGCATTTTAGGAGCGAAAAGTTATCAATAAATTTACTCTTTTTAAATATCCACAATGGTGTTCGCTTGGGTATTCGTATGATGAAATTATTTGTTTTATTTTACATATTATTTCTATTTTGAAATGTGATAAAACATATGAAAATATTAACTACGACAAACGTCAAAATTATAATGGCAGATGGCGGCTGGTGGCTCTAAGCATGCGCAAGTGTGAAATTACAACGTTGTCGGATTATTTTTTTTTGTACGTTTGTTGTAACTACACACTCGTTACACAGCGTTTATTAGTAAGATTTTCAAATAAATGCTGCACGGGCTTTACACGGTGTGTAACTAAAACACTGGTAAACGAGTGTGCAGTAGATTTTTATTAGTAAGACTATTATAGTTTAATACCTCCATGGTAAATATACAGAAAATATAGTTATGTTACAGTTCAATATTGTTTATTTTAAGAAATTTCATCAATAGGACATAGATACCTAGATTTTAGAATCATTTAGTGACGGAGATAGGTAGTAGATATTAATTGGAGATGTATGAGAACGGTCCATTCTGTTCAAATGGTCTTTCCAGCATGGATGTCTCATCGAACGAAGTCCTTCTCACAAAACTGACGGACAAAAAAGTTTACAATGAACGAAAAGGATACGACTTTCCGAACAATCTTTTACTAAGACGCATATTATTTACAATGTCTGAATATCGCGGCAAAATGAATTGGCAGATTAATTCAAATGTGAAATTCAGCAAAATATTATGTTTATTAGCCAAATATTTAATGTATTTGAAAAACAAATACCTACATCTTTCGAATTCGTTTGAGAATAAATTTACCCCTTTTATTCTGACTGAAAATATTCGATCAGCAATTTTAATAATTTTTGAATAACCTGCTTTGTAGGGCCCTGATTTTTTTAAAACAGCTCGGTAAATTAAATCAAATTTTAAATCCATTTTTATTTTCAACGGAAAAATATTATCCATTACAAAATTGATACTAGAGTGCATTTCATTTGGTGTTGTTACGCGTAAAAAGCAGGATTATCCTTACATGATATTACTGGCGCAGTCCAGGGGTGACATCTGTGCTAGACACCGTCACCTCATTTTTATAAGGACTGTTGCTTTCATTGTTTACAATTAAACCAATTTCTCATTAGATGGCGTAACAAAAAGGTTTCTTCGTTAGGTACTTCATAGATGGCAATATCAATAGTGTCTTATTTTCAGGTGAATTGTTACACATTATACAAATATGTATGGAATTTTCAAAAATTACATTGATAAGGGAACTCAATAAGAAGGCATATTTGGCGAACGTTGCGCAAGCGCATAAACTAATCACGTAAACCAGCCGATGACAGCCCTTTAGGTTCCTCGAGTTCCTTCTATAGGAATGAATGCTAATGGGATTGTTATTTAATTAAGAATATAATATATCAGAAGGTTGTGATTTTAATATGTGTGTTCAGAGTACTTCCCAATAACTTACATCACTATATAAGGTATTGCAATTTGATAGTCAGTTAATTAGTAGAAATAAAAATAGTAATTGAGTAATGAAGGGTTTCACAATAAAAGAGAACGTACAATATTTACATATATATTTTCGGTTTAAATAAGTCACAATGATAATTTTACAGATGTTCGCGATGTTTGGGTCGGTATAAATTTTAAAATTATTTCTAAAGTTAACACTGTTATCGTCTGGTCGGCTGATGGGCGAATGGCGAACCGCGCTGCATATTCGATTCAGGAACGATGTCCTTCGGCCATCTTCGTTAATCTGAATGAGATGCGAGACAATCCGACGTTTCCATTATTTGTGGTGCATAACATCGCCACACTTCTATAATATCCTAACTTCGTCTCTATCGAGATGTTTCGTTTTCCTTTTGTAATTTTTGTCAAACTTATTTCTGATAAATCTCGACATGAGGATATCAACCACCACGTCAATAAGGCGTGGCTGAACTGGAGATCTCTATCTGGCGTAAAATTTGATAAAATAATGCCTATACAAACTAAGGGCAAAATATATAAAATATTCGTAAGACCTGCGATGTTATACGGATCAGGAGTGCTGGACAACATCAAAAAAGCACGCAAAACAACTGAATACTACCAAAATGAATATATTGCGCTGAGCAGGTAGTGTAACACGCCTTGATAAAATTCGTAACGAGAATGCCATATAAAACGTCAAAGAGACCTCAATTTTAAATCATTTATTCTATTTTCTCGAGTCTTTTGCCAAGTAACTTACTAGTTCAAGTTTATGTATTATAATTCAAAAGTGCTCCCGTGGTCTTTTAAGTGTAGGCAAAACTTTTAATTGTTGTGGTGATACCGTCATATCCAGTTTTGCATATAGAATATATGAAGTATGTGTCAAGTACGAGTGACCTAAAATGCATTGTATGGAAACTTTATTGAAAACTTTGAGGAAAAATTCAAGTATTATATGTAATAAATTATCGAATAGTGCATATATAAGATAAATATTGTTTTTAAAATGATAAATCTTTATAGTAGAACTTTTAACGGAATTCTAGGGGGCATGTCTGGTCCGACCGGCGAAATTAAAACCCTAGTGACTACCCATATCATGGATATAATTCTTATATGGAGTTCTATAATATCTTTAGATGTCATAGAACTCCGTGTTATAATTATATCCATGATATGGGTAATCTCTAGGGTTTTGATTTCGCCGGTCGGACGAGACTTGCCCCCCTGGTTTACAAATCGTCCTTTTATATTCTTGTGTACATTATTACATTACATCATTTTGTACATTATATTTTTTATTATTATTCCAGCACATTTTTCGGCTTTATGGATCCTTTGCTGCGGATCCGCGATTTATTCATTTTCCAAATAATATTGTAAAAGACTACTGTGTTTAATCAAAACATTGAGATTCCATGCAAGCATTTAACAACTCTTAACAAGAATCTTCATTTTATTATGAACAAAGTTTCCGGAAAGACCACGTCGAATACATGAACGTCAATAGAATTTTCAAAATAAACAGGAATACCCAACAACAGAAGACTTCTCGGAAGACCTGCAAATAGATGGAAGGACAGTTGGACCTCCTCCTCCCAGGATATTCCACCTTCACAAACAGGTCAAATGACCGAATACACGATGAAGAAGAAAAAGGATGCGGAGAGGACTCAGTTTATCAAAGTATCCTATACTTCCAACACTCAAAATATTATGACGAAACTTCTAGTGCGCATTCTCTACATGATAGATTAAAGAGAAATTAGAATTCTTGAAAATTGTGAAACTCACCACTATCATTGTTGTGAAAAGTGATTAATCAACTCAAATTACAATTTGTATACGGTTTTTGAATCAATCCCATAATAATAATAGGGGATTTTATATAAAGTCGTATAATGATTCAAGATCATTCCAAGGGCGCTGATAGTTTAATTATGTGCTGCTCTGCGAAACAAAGTCTTATAGTCAATGTACTCTTGCGTTGAGTATGCACTGCGGATATCTGGATGTAGGGCGTTCGGCCATAGTAAGCCACTGACTCAGTTTGCTTTGTTGATTTATACCAAAAATCAATTTTTTAAAGCACCGTTTTTTGTTGATGGATGGATGGAGTAGAGAGGGACCTTCAGTGCGGAATTGGAGAGAAAAGGCCATGGATAGGGTGCAATGGAGACGATTCCTTGAGGAGGCCAAGGCCCATCTTGGGCTGTGGAGCCACTGATGATGATGTTTTTTGTTAAAATATCATTTCAATGGCGCTCTTGCCTACTTGTTGGTTCTGAGAAACAAAGAAGTCTTCAGTGATTTACTGAAGGCTCCAAAACTCTGCTCTCCACGATCCAGAAGAAGAGGAAGGATTTTGAGTTGAGAACATTAATTTTCGTTCAATTGAGGACTTTACTACGCGGTTCCGTGTATTCTAATCTTGTACCATAAAGTTTGGCCCAAATTTCTAGTTCAGTTGGAGAGTATAGGAGTGAAAGTTGTCGGTACCATTTCACCGTGGCATTAGGCAGTAAATTTCATTATTTAAAACTCAAAGTAATTAAATTTCATCAAAGAGATGATGAAAGCATTAAATAATTTATATTCGCCTAAACGAGGACCGCGGCTCTTCCAATTTCAACACAACTTTTCATATTAAAAGTTTGCCAAGTTTACGAGGAAATTTCGATTTTAGCCCTGTTTATCTGACGGACCGTGGCTGAAATCAATGGCATCATGAGATCATGTTTTGACCTGAAACGATTGATCAAATCAAAAGAATTAACATGTTATGATACTTTGATAAAACTTCTTCTTCTTCCTCTTTTTTTAGATCTATGATCTGTTTTACAGGTCCTGGGACGAGGATGTCCAGCTCTCCCTCCATCTCTTTGATGGTCTTCCCGGTGGTCGGCGTCCCTCTGGTATCTCGCGCATTACCATCTTTGGCAGCTTTTCTGAATTCATCCTCTCTACATGATCTCGTCTTCTTTACCTGCTCCACCTTACAATATCCTCCATATTATAGGTTCTGCGGATCTCCTCATTGGGGATTCTGTCTTAGACGATTTGTAGTTGTTCTCACCCTATACCCATTTTTCTTTAATAAATCTCTTTTTATTTTTGTTTTTTTTATCCGCTAAACCCTTTCTTGTGTATGAAGGAGGCCTTGTAAAAGAATGAGGTCCAACTGATATTATTCCATCTCTTCTGATATTTGAGTTAAAGATTTCAAAAAAACGAGGCATAATATAAATAAATGCATTTGCTGAATTTTTTGTTGTTGTTTAAGTCAATTCGCCTTTAAAAGTGTGCTTTTTGGAAAGCCTGCATATTCGCAGTATTACTCTCTAATGCAAATTAGGTCCCAATTTCAAAATTTTCTCGAAGAACTTACTTTTCCAATGGAGAATAAACGTCGACGACATATTATAGATAAGTTCTTAACGAAATTTCGATGTTCAGAGTCAGGATAATGTGCCTATTATTATGGAATATGCTGAATATCCTTACCTACTATTTATTTCATTTATTTTCATCAATATGTTCATTTATAATTTTCTTCGTACCAGCTCAGACAACGTGATATCTCAAGTTAATTTGGAACAATAATATACATTAAGATTTTTTTCTTCTTCCATTACCACTCGTTTCGATTATCTGAACTAGTTTTATTTCATTTTAGTTTGTTAACATCTATTACAAATTATTAACATCTATTACAAATTATTAACATCTATTACAAATAAAACAAGAATAATCAAGTTCTCTATTAGAGGACCAATTAAGTTTACAGAAATAATAACTTGTATGTTAATTGTAATGACAGATTTAAAGGGAAAGGAATGATAAGGATATTAGGAATTTGATTGAAAGAAAATGAGGAGAGCCTGCTATAACACTACTCACCAGAAGCCACAGAAGCATTCAGGGAATGATGATTTAAATCTTATAATATACATATGTACATATTAGACATATGATTTAAATCTAATAATAGAATATGATAACGATATGGATCTGTTTATGGGCAATATATGTAAATAACCAGAGGAATACCCTACGTGTAAGATTCCACCGATCGTGTTTCGTTTTATTTATATTTAATACTTACCTATTATGTTTATTTGTTATTTATACCACATTATGTACCTACTATATTTTGTATATTTTGTCAATAATTCATGTAAATAGCAAACGCCATTAGTAAAATAAAATAAAATTAAAAAAATAAATATTAGAGAGGTCTATAATCTTAAAGAACACATTGTAATTGTTGCAAGTTCTGTAAATAAATGAATGCCGTAAATAGTTTTTTTTATTACATTTAGGTAACTTAAATGGTACTT
Source organism: Molanna angustata (assembly GCA_963576475.1). NCBI lineage: Eukaryota > Metazoa > Arthropoda > Insecta > Trichoptera > Molannidae > Molanna > Molanna angustata. Next base: position 1,840,993 of record OY754988.1, read on the forward strand.
ACACTTATGTCGGATTCTTTCAAAATTTTGAACAATATCATTAGAAGAGTTCTTAAATATCAAAAACCTTACATACACTGCAATTAAAGTGCTAAAGATTATATTATCGTAGAGTAAGATCGAGTATTATGGCATAGGCCCGATATAACAGTTGGTCCTCAACTCATTGAGTTTGTTAAACTCAAGATTAATGTTAAGGGGAGATTGAATCTATTTCCGTATTACAGTGCAATATGACATGTCAGTTACTAAATCTTCAATTATAGACATATTTTACTTTTTCTGTTGGTTATTATCTGTCAAATTTTAAATAACCTCAAATAATAAGAAATACAAAACGGGACGCTACGACTTGAAATACTATTGTTTTATCATCCAACATGGTAAATTTTTTTTGTCACCATATAATGCTTTTAAATGCCCATGTTCGTTTCAATATAGCTGTCAGTTTGTTTTGTTGTGTGGCGCCACCGTCGATACAACTAACGCCTCTAGTGATAGAACATTGAAACTACACTCGTTGCCTAGCAACGAGTCGAGAAATGACAGTTGACTCACCGTTAAGTACTTAATCCGGCAGAAACGTTGATTTAAATATTTGTCGTTTAAGTGACGTATTTGAGAGAAGATTAGGCCTAAACGGACACTGTAATACGTTATATTTTTGTAAAACTTGAGCTTAGCTGTTAAAATTACACTGTAACACCGGCCCATAGTCTGCCAATATGGCACACCACATTTATAATGGATCAACTTAGCGAAGTGAAATTAGTTACAAAGTACCTAATGACCCGCGGCCTCACCCCACCACCTCAGTTTAATTATATAGTCCAGCGAGTGCGTATGTGTCCGTCACATGAAAAAAAAAACATTTTTTGTCATTCGCCATCTTATTATTATGGTAGGCTTTTATTTCAGTATTTTTTAAATATTTTAATCATATTCAATCTAATTATGATACTTGATTAGCTGATTTATAAGGTGTACTGTAAACGTTGAATACTGTGCGTATTTTACTATATTATTTTTCTGTAGAGTAAAATTTGAAAACCAAGCATTGCTGCCAAAATGTTCGATGAATGAAAACCAAGCATTGCTGCCAAAATGTTCGATGAATGAAAACCAAGCTTTGCTGCATAAAAAAATAAAATATAACAATTAACATATTAATTGAAGTAAAGATGAAGGATGAAGATAGTCAGAGGAATATAATTTGGAAAAATAATGGCAATAAAATAATAAGGATAGATGAAGAAGAGGAAAATATTATCCAGAATTAACATATAAACTGACATAACTATGTTTCAAACTATTTTTTAAATATTATTCAATGATTTGGCGGATATTTTGTGGTGGTAAATAATAAACATTTTTGAATGATAATATAAACGCCGGTCGATGGAAGGACAGCCCCTCCGAAACATGTCGCGAAGTGACTTACAGAAATAAGTGGTTTATAGCTAGTTTATATTATAATTCAATTATGGTTATTTTTTAAATTGTCTATACTGACGATGTTTAATGTGATGAACACCAAAAAAATATTATAGTTCTACATGTATATTTATATACTACAAATCAGTTTATTTTACAACTATACAAATTACTTAACATTACAATTATGAAATAACCTAAACCAGTTGATTATGGCCTTATAAGCCGAAACGGTCGTCGGAAGTCGAATAAATTGTTTGTAGAATATAATATGTGTTCATATTTATCAAAATTAGTTTTAGTGTAGCTAATATTGGGAAATAACTTCTATGCAGGTGTTTTTAAGAGATATAGAAACTTAAGATATAATCTTACTTTTTGAATAATAAATATACATATATGTATAGTTTAAATACTCGGCGGATATTTTGTGGTTGTTCATACTAACCGTTTTGGCATGTGAATTTTGCCCTAAACCACTATATTGTTTCGGCAGTGCTGTCCTGCCATCGACCGGCTAGTTGAGACAACTAAACCGGCTAGTTGAGACGTCTCAACTAGCCGGTCGATGGCAGGACAGCATTGCCGAAACATGTCGCATAGTGACTCAAAATATAGTGGTTTAGGGCAAAATTCACATGCCAAAACGGTTAATACATATATTATGTACATTATTAAAACAATCAGGTATTTATTTCGTTGTTTGAACATAAGCATGACATGTGTTTGATGAAAAAGGGTTTGACAATTAATACAGTTCGCAATAATTACATTGTAGGTAGGTTAGTACAGCAGAAACCTTGAACCCTTTTCAGTTCGTCGCCAGGATAAAACGAAAACAACCTTTGGAGCAAGAACAAGCCATTGTTTTGTTGAAATTAGCCCCGCTACGGCATTATCAGATTAGCTGGTCCTCAAGAATGGGTAACAGAAAGTCTGGAAGAGTAGAAGGAAGAGATTCCCGGGATTAAAGTGTAATTTTTACAACGGGGTCTCTTGTTTCCTCGTCCTTTATTCCCTCTCCACCACCTTCCTTCCCGCAAATCCTCTTATATTCTCAAATTCTCAGCCGAGCACGTTATCACTTACAAATTTATATAATAATATCTGGTGATCTTATCCCCGATCTAATCTTGGCTTTTCACGATTACTCTTAGTATACAGAGAAAACAGAATAGTGCCGTATCCTAGTGATGAAAAAGAGCCTAAGAGTCTTGGTCTTTCAAAACAACAAACATGACAAAAGTCTAAGATGGAGTGGACAAAGGTCCTCTAACATTTCCAATGAGATGGAGTTTGGAGTTTGCGACAGTCCTTTCATGCAAATACTGAGACTAATAACTAAACTAACTTAAGACTAATACTGAGGTGCAAGCCCATGACCAATACTTGAATAGTAAAACTCTCTAGAACAGTGGTCGGGGACCTGGGGTAAATTACACCAAATGGGGTAAAAATGTTTTTTTTTTTTGGGTAATAAGGAAATTTTTCAAGATTGCTATTTCATAAACGTGTTGGTATTTTTACAAACTTAATCAATTTAGGTGCTACTTACATCAAAAAGTCCCAATTTTGAAATAATTGCATCAAACAAGAAGCAACATCATTTCTCCAAAAACTGAAAGTGAAACCTGAAAATCTGAATTTTTGATTGATCCAATTTGAATATTTTATTTTGTTTGGCTATTACATCCTTAATATTTTCATGTAACTTTTTTTTTAAATTTCCGTGTAAATTAATTCAATAAATAATGTTTATTTAAATATACATAGATTGTCTTCTTTTCAAATTTGGGGAAAGGGGTAATATCGACTTATTCAAAAATATTTTGGACTTTTTACTGTTGATATGTAAATAATATTTTTTTTATTGTTAAGGTTGATTTATGTGTATTTTTTATACCTAATATGTATGTGTTATATTTTTTGCATTATAAAATGTACGAAATTTACAAACTTAACTGATAATTGCTTCGGAACAGACTCTGTCTAGTGAAGCAGTTATCTTTAATATATTTTGTTTTTTAATATTGTGCTACTAAATAAATAAATAAATAAAAATATGGATACGAGACATTGACCATAACGGCGAAGATGTCTGAAATTCTGGATACCTTTGAAAGAAATGTACTGCGTAGAATATGCGGCCCCGTGAAGGATGCCGATGAATGGCGCATTAGACGTAACGATGAGTTGTACAAATGTACAACATATACCAGGCCCCAAGTATCTCAACGCACATGAAATTACTTAGGCTGAGATGGGCTGGACATGTACAACGAATGCCACCCTCACGGGTGCCGAAACGAATCGTGACTGGACACCCGGGTGGTAGAAGAAGGGTAGGAATACCAAGGTTGCGGTGGGAAGATGAGGTCAGAAAGGATACTGCTCAGCTTCTCCGGGAGAGGAGCTGGAAAATGGCAGCAGAGGACAGGATGGGATGGAGGCGAAAGATTTGGGCTGTAGCACCATCGAAGAGAAGTAAATAATTAATATTAATAAATCTTAGAATCGAAATTTTTAATGAAAAATATTGTATGTTTGACTTTTGGTTTTATCTTTTTGTTATATCAAATATTATATTATATTCATTTAGGGATTTCGCATATGTAGTTTCTTCTTCTTCTTCTTTTATTAGGCCCAGGGCCTGTTTTATGCTGCATTTTCAGCCTCCTGTGATGTGGACTGCCAACTATCTCGCCATCTTTTTGGTGGGCGTCCTCGTGGTCGAGACCCCTCCGGCACGTTTTCTCGGGCTATCTTTGGGATCCTATCTTCGGACATGCGGCTGATGTGTTCGTTCCAGTACCTTCTTCTTTGGCGCCCCCATCTTACGATGTCCTCAGCTTCGCAGATTCTTCGTTATGTAGTTTCCAAAGATATTTTTTTTTAAATATAGGTATATATTTTTTTGATTCACTGAATAAACTGAATACTTTTCAACATTAAATGACTAACTAATATCTATATTGGGTTCTCAATATCATGACTTGACCGTATATAGTAAAATAAGACCACACCTGTGTTTCGTATTCCTGGTATTGAATTTCCTCATCACTAATTGTGGTACATTCCCCTCCGGTTCTCAGTAGGTTTACTTTCCCTAGACACTAATGGTCATCCTATCTTGGTACTTACATACATACTAGTGTAATATATCTTCCTTGTTTCTGAGATGAATGGTTCGTGTATATTAAACTGTTATAAAGGCCATTTTTGTCTGTTTTAGTTGTGTACCTAAATACTTATAAAAACCTTTCTTTAATTTCTTTCTTCGCTTAAAATAAGGAACTGTCTACAATAAGAGAACATTGTCACCAGCCCCCTACAAACGTATCATTTAGCTCAAGAAAAGAAACAATAAAAGATAAATGCATGGAAGTGACAGTTGCCAATCACGTGACAACTGTCAATCACGTGACAACTGTCACTTCCATACAATGAGTTATCTTTTCTTGATAACTCAATGTATGGAAGTGACAGTTATAAGGACTGTCGCTTTCATTGTTTACAAAAAAAAAACAATTTCTCAATAGATGGTGTTACAAAAAGGTTTCTTCGTTACTTCATAGATGGCAACGGTGTTCTTCAGCTTATGTAACGATCCGTTTCTCATTATTAAAATATATAGAATTTTCAAAATTGCATTGATGAGGGAATTCAATAAAAAGGCATAATTGTTGAACGTTGCACAAGCGCATAAAGTGATCACGTAAATCAGCCGATGACCTGTAGGTGCTATAGAAGAAAGAAATTGGACACTTATTGTCATCACAAATGTTTCGAAATACCTGAATGCATTTTTCTCGTTAACCATTCTCAAACAAAAAAAATTAAACTCAACTCTCGGAAGTTGAGATTCGTTAATACTTTGTCATCTGCATAATACATTAGATCTACGACCGACCGAGTACCGACTCTAATGTATGCTAGTGAGACATGGACATGGCAGAAAACGCATGGAAGTAAAAGTAATGCGGTTGACATTTGGTCACTGAGACGAATTTGTGGTAAAACGATATGTGATAGAATAAGAAATGAGGATATTAGACGAGAATGTATGTGTTAATTCAGAATGTCATGATAAGACAAAGAACCAAAGTAGCCGAGCTGGGCATATTGCCAGATGCCAGGATTCACGATGGACCAAAAAGATCGTAGAATGGTGACCGAGAACAAGCCGAAGAGGTGTCGGCAGACCCCAGGCAAGGTGGTCTGATGACATCAAGAAATGTGCCGGAAGGAGATGGAAGCAGTGTGCCCAAGACAGGGAGTTGTGGAGGATCAAGGAGAGGCCTATGTCCAAGAATGGATAAAAACAGGCTGAAGAAGAAGAAGAGTATGTTTGAAATAGATATCTTAGGTAAGATGAAAATAAATAAATGTTAAGAGAGAGGAGTTTGGCGTTCGGTGGAAGAAGAACAAGTTCGGTGGTGTGGTGTGGTGTGGTGAGATTCGGTTCAATCTACTGACATAATATGAAATCATAAGGAAGATATGATGAACTGAAAAAAAGAACAGTCTATGAAAAACTCACCAGCTCTAAAGTAATGCACTCTCTCTACACATCTGTATCATAATGTTGTATATATAGAGATACTTAGGTACTGGTGGGTAAATGTACTCTGTTTACATACAATTATATCAGCATGAAGTCGATCAAATTTACAGTCGGGTCGGTAAAGAGGACAAAATAACAAGTACACAATCAATATAATATGCACTCTCTTCATGATACTTATTCAGAAATTGTCGATAAAATAATGTTTACAATTATTGTGAAACTAGGACTATGGGATAGTTAAGATTATTAATGCGTCTTTAACAAAGAGTAAAGAGTAATAATATACTCTTCCTTGCACCCTGTGCATTTGGCGAGTTTATGGCCATATGGCAATTTCTTCCAACTCTGTTGAGGATCGAACCCAGGACGCTCTGGATACACATTGGAAAATAAGATTTTTTATATCTAGGGAAGGGTCAGAATATCCTCCAATTATAAGTAGGTATACCTATATAATGTAGCAACTTGTTATTTGGTGCATGTCAAATTAATCTAATTGTCGATTCGTCTGAGAAAATGAAATTCTATTGAAGGAAGAGACAGTTTAAATCCAAGACGCGTGTATGAAGGAACATTTTGTATGGCGTAGTATGTCTGTGTGTGTGTCTGTCCCCCGTCTCCCCCCTTATAACTTTTGATCCGCTCTATTTACAGAGCCCAAAATTTCAAAATATATAAATAGCTATAGGCCTACAAAACTTTTATACTCAGAATTTTGAATTTTTGTTTCAGGCAGGGGTTATCAACTTTTGAATTTTTACTTTATTTTTACATATATCTCAGAAACCATAAAGATAGAACTCTGAAAATCTCAAATTTATTTTTTCGAAAAAATTCCAGAGTTTCTCGAACATTTTTTATAAAGAAAAATATTTTTTTATGTGTTTAACTGCCTATATTTCCAAAGTTTTTAAAAATATCGAATAAAGCCAAAACAACCCAACTAGATAATTTTATTTTCTATAAAAAATGTTAACATTGTATTAGCACATCTCAAATTTTTTTTATAAATTTTTATAAAAATTGAATTTAGTGACGACATTGCTTCATACAATTTGTATGGCAGTCGACTACACACAATATCTAAGAAGACTAAATAGTTACTAATAATACTAATCCCAAACATACATACAAACATCATGCTGTTTTCATATTCTGGGTAGGATCAAAGGACTGACCTCCATACTGTCCTATCTTAACATACACATGTACATGTGTTGTATAGAAAACAAAATATATTAAAATATTCAATATTTTGGATTTATGGGTTTATAGTTTGGTACTTATTCTTCAACTATATATACTATCGCTATCGACTGTGGATCTCATGTGTTACATGCAACTAGTATTTTACATAATACCTACCTGTTAGATGCCCGTGAAGCTTTATAAATAACTACATAAATACCTAATAATAAATCCAAACATTTTAAGTGATTTTGTGATTTACACAGCTTGACGAGATAAATCTTCCATAAGTGAAAGAGTTAAATTAAATAAAGCCACGTCACAACCGGTCAGTCAGTCAGCCAGTCAGTCATTCGGCCCGACACATTTCACTTTTATACGCACCTCGACAGTACGTCCGGCTTTACCGCACCTCCTCACCCCTGCCCGACCCAAATGTCAATATGTCACTTCGTGTCATATCCATTATGGACGCGACACAACGACCGCCAGCGCGATGGAAAAAAAAATAAAAATAAATTGAGGGTTGAATTAATGTGGGTCGTGACTCGCACCACCCCTGACTTACAGGGGCGTCTCACACCCGGGGTATTATTTATTATTTACATAGATATTAATTGATGTGTTTTTCGACCTGCCCTTCCGACGCCGACGGGTTGGCATTTGTACCTAGTACCTACTTGTAAATACATACACCAACGGTCTTACGAATTAGATTTCGTTAAAAGCTTACTGAACGCGCAACTTCATACATATAAACATTTATTTATTTATTTTTATAACAAAATACTTTTCAGTATACAATAAACTTTAAAACTAACAACCGATCTATATTATAAATTTGAATGTTTGTATCTATATATGTATCTATGTGTTTTGTGAATGCGCTCCAAAACCTTTCATCCGATTGCGATGAAACTTTGGTGAACTGTCGAGAGTATACCAGGGATGGTTTCTGGATCAATATTTTTTTTCTTCTTCTTCTTCTTAATACTCTGGGAGAAAATGCTCCAACTGTCCTTCCATCTCTTCGCAGGTCTTCCAGGACAGTTTCTGGATTTAAACTTTTTTCTTTTTCTTCTTCTTTTTCATCGTGTATTTGGTCATTTTACCTATGAATGTGGATTATTCTGGTAGAATAAGATCCAACTGTCTTTCAATCTCTTCGCAGGTCTTCCAGGACGGTTTCTGGATTCAAACTTTTTTCTTCTTCTTCTTTTTTATCGTGTATTTGTTCATTTTACCTATGAAGTTGGAGAATCCTGGAAAAAGAAGGTCCAACTGTCCTTTCATCTCTTCGTAGGTCTTCCCAGTATTGTTTCGGGAATAAAACTTTTTCTTAACCTACTGAAGGGACGCGAGGTAATGAAGGGAAGGGAGGCACTGAAGGGCCTGAAGGGACGGGAGGTACTGAAGGAACGGGAGGTACTGAAGGGACGGGAGGTACTGAAGGGACGGAAGGTACTGAAGAGACGGGAGGTACTGAAGAGACAGGAGGTACTGAAGGGTCTGAAACGACGGGAGGTAATGAAGGACCATTTTTAATTATACAGGCAATACGAAGTTTGCCGGGGGTTCACTAGTATTTATCCTCTGAAAGAGCAAATCTCGTGTTCAGTGGAAGAATAGCGTAACACGAAATCATGTGAAAATAAAATAATTCTTCTATATATTATACACATTGTTTTTTTTTAGTGAATAAAGATTGAATATACATTTTTTAACACTGTCGTACAGTTCGGATTTCCTATATTTAAGGAAAGATCGTTCAAATATTTAACTCCTATATAAGAATAGTGATGCTGCATGGTAGTTGTATTGCATTTTGGAACTAAATTTTTTCCCTCTGGACGTGAACGAGAAATAATTTTTATTTTATTTTACGGCGCTGGCCGATTTACTAATGATATTAATAACAATTAAGCACTACAAATAATAACACTCTATTATTATTATTACCATTATACACTTCCTCAAAAGAAATAGCAGATCAATGCGTAAATTGTAATTTATTAGAAAGAGCAAAATAAAATGCAACAAACGCATCATCAAGCTTTCAATTGGGAATAGTTCACCCATCCAGATACTTAACATATCAAAGGATTAGGCTCTGAGGAGGTCTCTATACTACCTAACAACCCTACTGATTCCCGAATATTAACGTTTAAAAAATCTTTAACAATTCTACATGTATTCATTATTACCGTTTTTTGCATTTTTATTATTAAGTTTTTAGATAAATCTATAATTTCTAAATTACGGATTAACGATTTTGGAATAATGCCAGTGGCTGAAATAATGAACGGTAATATTATTATTTTACGAGAATGCCAAAGTCTTTTAATCTCGTTACCTAAAGAGGTGTATTTTCTAATTTTTTCATCAAAAGTTTTTATAATATTACTAGAATTTGGAATAGCCACGTCGCAAATATATGTTATTTTTTTAATTTTATCATGAATTATCAAATCGGGTCTGTTATGTTGAATTGACCGGTCAGTTAATATTGTTTTATCATAATAAAGCGAAATATTATTATTATCTAAAAATGAAATCGGATCATATTCATAATATGGTTTTATGTTTATCGCGTCAATTAATTTATATTTAATAGCTAAATTTTGGTGTATTATTTTTGCTACTTGGTTATGTCTAAATGTATATTCTGATTGCGCGAGAAAAGAACAGCCCGATATTATATGCTCGATTGTTTCCGGAAAAGCCAAACATTTCCTACAACTATCATCTACTACATTTATGTCTTTTATTATATATTTTTGATAATTTTTAGTTTTTATTACTCTATCCTGAATCGCTATTATAAAACCTTCTAAATCCGCGTCCAAATCACCAATACTCAACCATTTGTTTGACCTAATTTTGTCAACATAAGATTGGTTGAGAAATTTTGGATGTACAGAATGAATTATTTTATTTAGCCACGAATTTAGAAGGTCGTCATTTATATTTATAATATTGTTATTGGCATTCTCGTAATTTAAATTTAATGTTGTTAAATTTTTGTCCGCCTCACAGATAACTTTATGCATTAAAGAACTCTCAGATTTTTTGTGAAAGAAAGATTTTAGCGATTCGATTTGATTATTATGTAACGATGTTATTTTTATTATACCCCTACCTCCTAAATTCCTAGGCAAATTGATTCGTTCGATCGCGGAATAAAGATGATGACAACGAAATTTAGTAAAACGCGTTCTAATTGTTCTTTCTAATTTATCTAAATCTGTTTTTGACCATTTAATAATTCCAAAAGAATATGTCAATATCGGTATTGCCCAAGTATTAATAGCTTTAGTTAAGTTTTTAGCTGACAGATTGCATTTTAATATTTTCGTTATTGTTGCGTATAGAGAGAAGGGAAAATATTGCACCTACCTTGGCAGCCTTATTCCTTCGTCTTGTGTAGTGTCTTCACGGAGGGCACTACACCAACCTCTATGACACAACACTGAATTACACTTTAAAACTTCCTCTGAACACGGTTCAGGAATTCAAAATAGCGCACGGCGCGTAGTTTCGATGATTGATGCGAAAAGGTAGAAAAAATGTATATTTTCTCTTGAGTCGACTATATAACTTTCTGTCACAGTGCAATGCGTTCACACACGACGAGAGAGTAATGACGATTGTTTTTGTTCCTATGTAGGTAACAATATTTCAGGGATCGGAAAAGGTTGGAAGTGTTGCCACATTTACCGAACATCCTCCCCTCCGAAGAGGCCTGGTATGTATACCACGGCTCTTCTAAAACTATATGACAAACACATAACGAAATATAAAAAAAATACATAAATTTGGAGACATATAGCAAACAAATCCCCAAACTTAATGGTCATGTGAAGGTACGACCTTCATACAAGCAAAAAAAATAAGATAAGCAAAAAAATAAGATAAACAAAAAAGGTAAAAAAAAGTATACCTAACTAACACAAAATAAAGGAAAACTTAAACTTTACAAATCATTGTCATTTTGACAAGGAAGTGGGCATAGCTTCGAAACTGGTCTCATCAAGATACCACTAGGTGTCTTTAATTCAACCACACGAGTGACTCCGTCCTGAGAGGAGACAAGCTTCGATATTCTACCCAATCGCCACTGCAAGGGTGGCATGTTGTCCTCTCGTATGACAACAAGATCTCCGACATTTGGAGGAATCGTGGCCTTAAGCCATTTAGATCTCTGCTGGAGAGTATGCAGGTACTCTCGCTGCCACCTGTTCCAGAATGATTGGGAAATCGACTTAATTAATTGGTAACGTGTAAGTCTAGAAACGTGCACGTCATCCATACGTTTTTCAGGAACGGCTACAAGAGGTTGACCTATTAAAAAATGGCCTGGAGTTAGTACATTCCACTCTGAGGCGTCCTCCGACAGAGACGTTAAAGGTCTTGAATTCATGACTGCCTCTACTTCCGCACAAACCGTCATGAACTCTTCTAAAGTTAATATCTGCTCTCCAATTACTCTCTTCAGTAAGGTTTTAGCCACCTTGATTCCGGCTTCAAACAATCCTCCGCTGTTTGGGTAACTTGGAGCATTAAAATGCCAAGTGATACCACGCTGGCTGGCTTTGTTTGACATTACCTCCTGCACTGCTGAACTTGAGAGGTACTTATCAACTTCATTGAGATGTCTGCTACTCCCTACATAATTTGTGCCGCAATCTGATCGAATAAACGTCGGAAGTCCTCTACGGGATGAGAACCTCGAGAAGGCTGCAAGAAATCCCTCAGTTGAGAGGTCCGACACAACTTCTAGATGGACTGCCTTCGTGGCCAGACAGACAAATATGCATAAGTAGGCCTTAAAGGTTTTAGAGTTTCTTATTTTATTTGCTCGCATAGTAAAGGGACCACCATAATCTGTGGCGACTCGTTCGAAGACCCGACCGACTCGAACACGGTCCGATGGGAGGTCTGCCATCTGAGGGCACACCGACTTGGGGTTTACCTTAAAACACGTGACGCACTTATGAATACGACTACGTATTACACGCCGAGCAGAAACAATCCAAAACTGCTGTTGTAAAATAGCATTCAGCGCATTGGGACCGATATGGCAATGTACCTTATGATAGTTGTCTACAATCAGATTAGTTAAGTGAGAAGATTTAGGGAGAAGAATGGGAAATTTAGAATTATATGGAAGAGTAGAATGTCTCAGTCTCCCTCCAACTCGTATCATACCTTCGCTATCCAGGAAGGGAAATAATTTTTGCAAGTGTTTCACGGAGCAGGGACGGCCATTCCTCAACTTGTCTATCTGTTCAGAAAACGCAATTAATTGTTCCCATTTAATAAGTTTGAAGAGTGATAATTTTAACTCCTCTACAGAAAGAGGACCGGTACATTTTTTAAATTTGTGACGACAATTATTGATAAATCTTATGCAGTAAGCTGTAGTTCGTTGCAGTCGTTGCAAGGAACTAAATTTAATAACAAAAGACTCCTCCATGTCTGCACATAGAGCAATCACCTTGGTCTCACGGAGACCAGGGAGTTTGTGTGAGTCTAAAGACTCTCTCTTTTGGCACGGCCAAGTTTCGAAAGAGTCCTTTAGCCATGGTGGATGCCACCACAATTCATGATCCAATAATACGGAGGGATATGCACCCCTAGATGAAATGTCAGCGCAGTTTAATTTTGATGGTACATATCTCCATGTGATATGGGCCGTAGAACTTAAAATCTGGGAAACACGGTTTCCTTCGTAGATTTGTAGTAAGTGAGGCGGGGTTTGGAGCCACGACAGGCAAATAGTGGAGTCTGACCAACAAATTACATTATCAATTTTGATTCTACCAAGGAATGACGAAACGCAAAAATTTATTAAACGTGTTAACAACAATGCAGCATTTAATTCTAGTCTAGGGATAGTCATCTTCGTGCGCACAGGGGCTACCTTTGACTTAGCCGCCAAGAGGCTGACATTCACCTGACCCTCATTGTTCACGGTTCTAAGATACACGACTGCAGCATATCCACAGAGTGAACCATCGCAAAATCCATGTATGGATACTTCAGTTAAACCCTCGTGAAATGCTTGTCTTGGAATATTAAATCTCTCAATAACACTTAAATCAGCTACAAAATTCTTCCATTCTTTGACAATTTCTTGAGGCGGAATGTCATCCCAAGAAGTGTGCAACAACCATAATTTCTGAATGATTAATTTTGTCTTGGACGTTATAGGAGAGATCCAACCCAATGGATCGAATATTCTTGCAATAGTAGATAAAATCGCTCTCTTGGTGCATTCATCTCCGGGCACATTCACTCGATACCTAAACACATCAGCTAATGGATCCCACTGGATCCCTAAGACCTTAATGCAAGGAGACGAGTCTGCAACGTCGAAAGATCTTGGCACTTCACAATGATCAGCTGGTACATCTTCAAGCAACTGGTTGCAATTCGATGACCATTTACGTAGCTCGAAACCTCCCATTTTTAGCAGTGAAATAAGTTCCTGCTTAAGTAGTACTGCATCCTGAAGTGTTGCAGCAGTGGTGATGATGTCATCAACAAATATTTGAGACTGTAAGACTTCCGAAGCCATAGGAAACTGAGACTCCCCAATCCTTGCGAGCTCACGTAGCACCCTCATGGAGGCATAAGGCGATGACGTCACGCCATATGTGACTGTGCACAAGGCGTAATGTCTAATAGGATCTGAAGGAGAGTCTCTCCAAAGAATCAACTGATATGGCTGATCCTTGGTATCAATCAGAATCTGACGGAACATCATTTTAATATCGCAAATTAAAGCTATTGGATGAATACGAAAGTTAAGTATGATGTCTGCAATATCGCGGTGTAATTTGGGGCCAGCATACAGACAGTCGTTGAGAGAAACTGAAGTAGATGTCTGTGCACTCGCATCAAATACTACCCTAATTTTTTTTGACTGATTTGTTGTTTTAAAAACGGCATGATGAGGTATATAATAATGCTTACCAGGTTGAGTCACACCCTTATAAAGAGTCATATGACCCAATGATAAATACTCATTCATAAAATTTGTATATTCGAATTTTAGGTTTTCATTTTGAGAAAATCGTTTTTCCAAATTTAAAAACCTACGCAGCGCGGCGTTGTAAGAATTTCCCAGTTGAGGGTGAATTTTCTTAAATGGCAGTCTAGCCATGAACCTACCGTTAGGTATTCTTTGAAGAGTTTTCATGAAAAACTCCTCACATTGATCATCTTCTGGGTTGCAAGGCATTACCTCAGGAAGATTTTCTGAGTGCCAAAAATTTTCAATTAATTTATCTAACGAAGTTTCTGAGTGGAAGGAATGTATCGCAAGATTATTGCTCAACGTGCGATGAGATGAATCATCATATGGACCACTAATAACATAGCCAAAGATGGTTCCTAATGCCGTGGGTATGCCTTCTGAGAAATGAACTGACGAGCCATCCAAAAGACTTGCATACAAATCTGCTCCCAATAGAACGTCTATTTGAGCAGGTTCATAAAAATATTCATCAGCAAGGGATAAATTTTTATATGCATTAAAAACCCTTTGAGGGACACGGGCTGATGGTATATTATTGGTTAGGCGATTTAGTACTAGGGCCGTAGTAGAAATTAATTCACCACTGCGTTGTTTCATAGTAAGAAAAACTGAACCGCGAACCTGAGTAATATTTCCTCCCAGTGACGTCACTGGAACCTGAATTTTATTGCGCTTTAATGATAGACGCTGAATGCAACTCTCCGTTATGAAGGAGGACATTGACCCACTATCTAGCAGACACCGTACAAGATGAAAGTTCCCAAATGAATCTTTAATAGGTATGCGAGCTGTAGCAAGTATGACTTGCTTCGTTTGAGAAATTGTGCCTGAATGAATTTCGGCAGATGTAATTAACTTGTTTTGATCTGAAACTGTTTGAACAATTTGTTTGTTTTCGAAATGTAGCAAAGTATTATGTTTATGTGACTGACACAATTTACATTTTCCGGAACTCTTGCAATTTTTAATATCGTGATTTTTCATACAAGAGAAACACAGTCGATTTTCCTTTACAAAATCACGACGTGTTTTAACGTCCTGCCTTTTAAATTATTCGCATGCGAAAATTGCATGCGCTTGATTCTTGCAGAAATGACATTTAATGTTATTAGAAGGTAGCACAGAATGGAATGTACTCTTGAGTGTTTTTCCTTTTGAAAATTGCACAGAAGTAACATCTAAGACATGACATTGATCTTCCAAAAATTGTAACAGTTTGGGAAATTTTGGCATCTCATTTTTGGGCAATGTTAGTTCAAATCGGCAGCGTAAA
Source organism: Molanna angustata (assembly GCA_963576475.1). NCBI lineage: Eukaryota > Metazoa > Arthropoda > Insecta > Trichoptera > Molannidae > Molanna > Molanna angustata. The sequence continues at coordinate 1,856,497 of OY754988.1, forward strand.
TCAGAATACAATTTTCTTATTAATATATGAACCAAAATAAAGTCCCACTCATTAACATTGATATTCAAAGAAATTAACGCCTGCGAATTTTCCTTGACAATATTTAGAAAATTACGCAACTGTGATACATTTTCCACAGGCTTAACGGCGAGCAAATTCGATAAATGATTATCTGCAATTAACCTCACATTATTAAAACGTTCATTAATAAGTTTATATGCCAGATCATAGTTTTCTTCGCTTAAGGATAAGTGTTTTATCACACGTGAGGCATCATCCTTCAAGCAAGAGGACAGATAATGCATTTTTTGAATGCCATTTAACTGATTATTCGAGTGAATCAATGTATTGAATATCGAGATAAAATTGTTTAAATCTACATATGAACCATTATAGGTAGGCAACGGTATATGTGGCAGACTGATATTTTGAATTCTACTGCTTTCATTATTTTTTGATACTTGCTTATCACTACATAATTCAAAATATATTTGTTTGATTTCATAATAGTTTTCGATAAACTGATTATACCTATCACTATGTGTCTCAGAATCGAAATCAGACTTTGCCGCGGCTTCTATGAGAATATGATTCTCATAAAATTCGGATTTGATATTCTCTAAGTCAGAATAACGCACTTTAAATTTTATTATGTTCGATTCCGAGGGGTTTAATTTCGCCTGTATAGCGAAATCGAATAAACACTTTAAATTTAAAAATGCAAGTGAACACTTAACTGTTTTGTTCGTCATTTTAAACACAGATAATATAACTCTACACAAGGAGTAAATAATACTTTACACTATACATACAATATAATAATATAATATACACTTATTTTTGTTATTTGTCAACATAAGATCGAGATATAGGTACCTAGATAATATTATACTGTACGGCTGTCAGTTCAGTAGTAAACAACGTGAAGTTAGTTACAGATATTTGACCATAGAAAATAATTCACACTGCTCTGAACTAAGCAACTATTGCCGTTTCACAATAAAATAATTATAAGAATAGCCACAAAAAAATAAATATAATTTTACCTACATAATTATGTAGTACACCGACCAAAACGAGGTTATTGTTTGCTATTGTCTTCAAATAATAAATTGATATTTCAGAATAATATTATGTATAATACTATGTTGAAATATTACAAATATAACGAAATAACACAATTTACGTGTGTTTTGTCATACAAATACGATTTGATGACGTCCGATGTGGCTGGAATTTAGGATAATAGGCTCGGAATGGACCATAGGATGGACAATTCGGATCGAAAGGACCAAAAGATGTTGCGTATAGAGAGAAGGGAAAATATTGCACCTACCTTGGCAGCCTTCTTCCTTCGTCTTGTGTAGTGTCTTCACGGAGGGCACTACACCAACCTCTATGACACAACACTGAATTACACTTTAAAACTTCCTCTGAACACGGTTCAGGAATATAAAATAGCGCACGGCGCGTAGTTTCGATGATTGATGCGAAAAGGTAGAAAAAATGTATATTTTCTCTTGAGTCGACTATATAACTTTCTGTCACAGTGCAATGCGTTCACACACGACGAGAGAGTAATGACGATTGTTTTTGTTCCTATGTAGGTAACAATATTTCAGGGATCGGAAAAGGTTGGAAGTGTTGCCACATTTACCGAACAGTTATCCTATCTTTAAATTTTGTATTAATATTTTGGGGTAAGAAGTATTTGTGGTATGTAGAGCTTACCAAAAATGCCAGAGTGGTCACTTGGTTAGAAGCGATTGCATACCAGCGTGAGCTGATATGCAAGCCTGTAATTGAGGTGGTAAGGTCGGTCAGTTGGACGTGTAGGTATTACCTGTTTGTCCGCCTTTAGCTACATACAACCCAAATGATATCTCAACCGCTTGGTTCGAACCTGGTGGCGGTCTGTTCGGATAGTCCCGACAGCTGAGCCACAGATTGATCGACCAAGCAACTGTGATACCGTATACAATAGATTAAATATTATTACCAAATATTACTCAGGTAGGAATGGTTGACAGATTGAAAGATATAACAGGAAATTTAACTTACTCTTTTATTTATCAAGATGATGATTACAATTGTTGTTTACTATTATTACTTGGTACAGAAATGTCGAGTTATTATTTAATGAATATAAATGTAAATTTGAAACGCGGACGATTTGAACGACGACGAGCGGTCGGGCAGCGTGATGCCTAGCTTCGAGATCTGGATGAGCGGAATGAATTGGGCGCGCTGTGCTTCCCCTTAAATAGGAGACGGCTGTGCATACGGCGCAGGGCAAGATGGCGCCTGCCGAAGTACTCAGCGCAGCGAAGCACTGCGCGGCGCAATTGGCGCAATTGGCGCAGTCGCCACAATATCTTTTTTTATTTTAGTGTGGTCTAATTTGTTAGACTGCGGATAACCTAGATATTTATAAACCTCCAACCCTTTCAAACTATCTATTTGAAAAATTCTCTGAATATCTCCACCCATTTCTAGTATTTTACCCTTTTCAACATGTAACGTTTTACATTTATCTAAACCGAAAGATATTCTAATATCATCTGAAAATGCTTTTATTATCCTAATCATTTTTTCTAATTCTGAATCAGATTTAGCATATACTTTTATATCATCCATATATATTAAGTGCGAAATTTTAATATTAGACCGTGGATGATTTATTTATTTATTAATTTTATATGTTTATTATTGCTGATAATATTTTTATTGGTTTGTAAATCTGCAATTCTTTAAAAAATGCTCTTTGAATTTAAGATTCCGAATTATTCAAACACTTATTTTTTTATGACTTTAATAATTAGGTTTTGGTCAGTTTTAAGATGGGTATTAAAAAATCTTAACTAATCGTTATGAAAACACAATCAAAATCTTTGTCCCAGTCGGCGTTCGAACCCAGGAATTTTGGCTAAATATATCAGTCACGATGGCCGACAGTATCTTAATTCCAAAATCTAATCGAATACTTTTTTTGAGTTTTTATTGTATCTAGATTAGTTAGTTAGTTTACATGTCAGGCTGGTTCAAACCCTGGTACTCCAATATGCTGCCCTGCATTCGCCATATCAGTTTCCCTGGGGGCATCCTTCCACCATCAGTGACCATATCAGAAGGTGACTCTCATCCTGGGTCTCGCTGCAGTCACATAGGATGTTATGTTCGGATGGGTACCCCAATTTTACGAGTTTCACTCTACATCGTGTGACACCGACTCATAATCTTGATAATATCGGTACCTACTGATCATAAATATTACTTAAATTTTGACTGAGAGCCCAATAATTTACCCCTGTCTTTTTAATCCCGGGTATCAAATTAAGTCCTCTTTTGTGATTTGAATGTATGATAATAATAATAATATTAAAATTAGGGCCCACGTCACGCCGATATTAATGAAGGCGATAAGCTAATTTTTGGATACCTATATCATGGTTTACCCAACCTAACCCTATTAAATCTTGTCAAGTCTTGGCTCGGGTCCTGTCCTCTACTCCCGGTAAGGAGATGTTCAAACGTGTAAACATTTAAACCCCAAGTAATAGGGGGATGAAGGACCTTTACACATACCTACCAGCATTGCTACCAGAAACATCAACTCTTTTGGGTATTTGAAACATCAGATTTGATGTATTTTACAACCCACAAACATTAGATTTCGTATAATGCTCCTTTTATCATTGCTGACTGCGAAATGTGAAGCTAGGATTTGGCTAGGTGAGGCTCGTGTTTTTACTCCTCATTAACTCAAGGGTATATTTGGCTAGGTGAGGCTTGTGTTTTTACTCCTCATTAACTCAAGGGTATATTTGGCTAGGTGAGGCTCGTGTTTTTACTCCTCATTAACTCAAGGGTATATTATGTTCTTTATGCATATTATTTTTTTTTGTATAACTCTTCGTTTCTATCATATCTATTATACCTAGATACAAAATTTATTTATTTGCACTGTATAACCTAGATTATTTGTAATAGGCTCATACCGTACCTATATGCACTGTATAACCACGATTTTTTGTAAAAGGCTTATGCCGTATAGTAAATATATAAATAAATAACTGCAATGCTTATCGGATCTGCCCAAAAAAGGCATAATTGGTGAACGTTACGCGAGCGCATAAAGTGATCACTTCAGTCATCCGATGACAGGTCGTAAGCCATGTACGTTCCTGGTTCTTCTATAATATTCCAACTTCGCCTGTATTGATTGGTCAAAAATTTGTCAAAATAATATTAATTAGTATTGTTTAAACTTTGTTTAAACCACGAATGAGTTTATAATCATACTTCCTTAGGAAGAAGCGGTTGTTTGGGTGGTCGTTTTAGATAACTCATTTGTAATTCAAAGAAAATGAATTAAAATATATAAAAGATAATTTTTATTTTTTGACTTAATTTTTGTTAACTAATGTTTCTGATTAATAACGGCTGCAAAATCCTTTTTTGGGTGAAAAGCCTTAAGAGAAAAAAAAAATATAATATACATACAAATGTGCGTGATGAGTTTTTCTGAGGATCATTATAAGTATAGTTGGCGTTATTTTCTCTTTGCTCGCCCCATTACGGACATGTGTTGGTATGTTAAACATAATAACATAATAAAAAATCTCGTATATCCGGTTATTACACGAATTTTATTTACACACCGGGTTTTTTGGCTTAATAATATATTCTTCTATGTATGTAGAAAGAACTTTGTTGGATAAAATATATATTATATACCTTATATACGAGGGAGAAAAACCTGTGTATTTTGTATGTAAGTCCATAACACATATAGCATTATATTATTATATTTACTTTCCATATATTTACATAGAGATTTCAGATGTGAAATGTGGCTTGCACGCCCAAGGTACTTTACCTACTGCTTTGAGAAAAAATACAATATCTATGTATATATGTACCAACTATGTATTGTAGTACAAGCATTGGTGTATTTTAAGCGTTAATTTATATGACATGTGTCGTGCACCGATCATTAAATTTAATTGATTGTGATATGCCGTGGATTTTGGAAAGAAAAAAAACGTATTTTATCTTAACGTATATTAATTTAATCTCCTTGATTAGAAATATAATTTAAATTCAGGTGTACGCCTGTGTTTACATTCATGAATGTTTGTCTCCATATTTTTTCATACCTACATCAAAATTTATGTGATGCTCTTTGCTCACCATTCAGTAGATGCTCTTTGAGCGAAACGCGTCAGTGGTCGTCATTTTAAATTAGTGGAATAAAGATAGATAAAGATAGATAAAGATAAAGATTTGTTGATATGTTATAAAAATATAAAAATACTTGGTTATAGTTCTATTGTATTTATTGGATTATTGACGCGTTTCGTGCAAAGCACATCGTCAGAATAATTCGAAACGCGGCAATAATCCAATAAATACAATAGAACTATAACCAAGTATTTTTATATTTTTATAACATATCAACGTACAATGGAGTTCTATCAAGAATTGTCGATCGAAAAACTAAACTTAGTTAAAAATTTGTGTTTTTAATTATTTTTTTTAGTAATTTTATAATAACTAGTTGCATGTAACACATGAGATCCAACTGTCGATAGCGATAGTATGTATAGTTGAAGAATAAGTACCAAACTATAAACCCATAAATACAAATTATTTAATATTTTAAGATATTTGGTTTTCTATACAACACATTTACCTAGGTATGTATGTCAAGATAGGATAGTATGGAGGTCAGTCCTTTGATCCTACCCAGAATATGAAAACAGCATGATGGTATGTATGTATGTTTGGAGATTAGTATCAAACTATTAAGTCTTCTTAGATATTGTGTGTAGGCTACGCCATACAAATTGTATCAAGCAATGTCGTCACTTAATTCAATTTTTATAAATTTTTTATAAAAAAATTTGAGATGTGCTGATACAATGTTAATATTTTTTATAGAAAATTAAATTTTCTAGTTTGGGTATTTCGGCTTTTTTTTAATAAATATATTATTATTCTAGCGAAACCCTTCAAACGTACTGCATGCGTATAACTAAAAATAGTCGATCTTTGAAATGTAATTACCTAAATTTTAAATATTTTAAAAATAAAATACTTTTATGAATTATTTCACTGCTTACTTAAAGACTACCTACTACTAGTTTCGTGCTAAACACGTTTACAAGTGGGGTTGACTACTTGAATATGTGCTTAGCACGAAACCGGTTGTAGGTAGTTGTCATAAAATAAATAGTGAAATTATTATTAAAAACATATTTTCAAAATTTCATTAAATTTTTTGAAATAGAACCTCTTTCTTTCCAAGGTTGGGTCCTGGACTACTGGTTCAAAATGAAAAGTCGAGTCTTCGGTGGATAGAGTACATACAACTCATTAAATTTATGTGAAAAATAATATTATGTCACGTACAATGTACAGATGTGTCGGTGGCAGAACGGTTAGCGCGCTCGGTTAGTAATCCAGTGGTCGCGAGTTCGAATCCTTCCTTGACCGATTTAGTTCACCTATAGCACAAGCATTTATTTGCTTATTTCACGGAACGTAGGAAGATGTATGTGTTCTTGTTTAACAAGGACAAATTCATTTAAAAATTATTTTGCAGGATACGTTTTGTGGCTTGTTGACATTTAAAAATGCTCAGACACATCATGTTGTCGGCTATTTTACGATCGGTTCGCTACATAAAATTCAGGCGGCAGGACTTGCCACGCATCCAAAGATATAAAAAGGAAATTTAAGGGGGTACCAGTACCTATATATGTATGTATTATATTGGTGGAAATGCCTTATTTGAAATTCCTACAGAGGTGGGTGTAAATTATTCCTTTGATTTTCTTTTACAATGCTGCTACATACAGATAAAAAAAGAGGAATTGAAATTTTTAAACATTCTAAGTCCTATTCTAGAAATCGAATTTAAAGAATTTTAAATAAAAGTCGTTGGAAAAGAAATAATAATACTACGTAAAGTAAAATACCTCGCTGAGGACAAAAAAGGCCAGAATTTTCGGGAAACATGGAAGCACTGCTACAAATAACAATGAAACGGCGCTATCAATAACATTTTGCCGCATTTTTGTGACTCGTAATGAATTTGGAAAAAAAAAATAGTTGAGTTATGAATCACTACAAATATCATATCACATATTGCGAGGTGAAAAGTACAGGCTGCTCCATGTGATTATGAATGGCTGCAATAGAGGGACGCCTCAGAATAGGAAGACGTCAGATGTCATGGCTCCGCAACATTCGTGAGTGGACCGGCATCAGAGACGTCGGCGAATTGTTCCGTACGGCGGCTGATAGAGATGCCTTCTCAGCAACTGATATGGCACGAAGAAGAAGATGATAAATCAGTATTGACACTATAGATCAGTATAGATAGTCATAGTTTACTTAATTAAAATAAATTATTTTATACATTCCATCGATTGAGGACTTTCATGGACATTGCTACGTTGAAAGAAACATGTTGTGCGCTTGCTAAATCTATCAAACAGTATGGGATTATAGCGGAGGGTGTTGCTTATAAATCTAGACACGAACTTACATATATGTACACTTCATCCAAAGGAGTATTTTGAAAATTATCTTAAGTAAATGGGAACGAGATCGCGGATGAATTAGCAAAACAAGCCTCTCCTGACGCCTCTTATTTAAGCATCTCCTTTAACATCCAGGACACAATTTGTTCTCATTGTATCATTGCCAAAAACAAATGAATCGATTATTTCGAAAACAACCAAACTCGACTTTTTTTCAAATTTCACTTTTCTATGGATTTTGTTTCTTTACATTAAACTACACATATTTTTCTTGAAAACAACCAAAATATGATACCCCAACATAGGAATATTTGATATGTGAATGAAATGTTTAGTTTGAAAACGACCAAACTATGTTGTCTTTGGTTGTTTTCAAAATGTCATAAGTATTACTGGTTTTACTTCATCGACCTGTTAAAATCAAGTTTCGTGTTTTAAAATGGACAGAATTGATGTAAGCGACGATGAAAATCAAAATAAGAGAAGAAAGGGAACTAAGAACTCATCAAAATATAAAGCAAACGGGATTGAAAATGCAAAAATAGCTGGCTCTTCTCATGTGAATAAATGAATACAAAAAAAACACGTAGTCCAGATTGCACATCCAAAAAAATATTCGAAAAAGAAGGATTTAACAGAGATTTCAAGAGAAAGAGATGATCTCCACGTGCTGTTATGTTATAGAAAATTATGTATAGGGAAAAATTAATAATTGGGAATTTATAGTTTTTTTTGTGCGAACACACTAAATTGATTTTTGTCAAGTGGCAATATTTTTTATGATTAGCAAAGGTTATGTCAAATTCTTTCCTTTTGCCTACATCTATCGAAGCGGGTCGGCCAGCGTAGGAAAAATGGCGGCTGATATAACTTAAAATTACTGAATTTGGGGTAAATTTGTTTTATGTGTTCGTATGTCAAGATATTTTTGCAAGAGATCATTTTTCAAACCAATAATCCTGTTTTCTTTTCTATAATCTAGATGCTGATATAAATGTCAGTCATCCCAAATTCAATCCTACCCTGATATTGCGCACCCATTCTGATGAACATAATTTTTATTTAATTCTACAAATGGATTACTCGAATGTTATTCCATTTATTTTGCCATTGGAAATATATTTTTTTTTGGATATTATTTTGCAATTACCATGTCTGCATATACACGACGATGATATGTTCGACATTTAATTCTGCCTAACCTAAAATTTTATAACTGACGACAAAGGAGTCACATATAGGAAATTGTCGGAGACAATTTCTTCACTTGGATTTTTTTACTTGGACACAAACAAATTTCTTCACTTGGATTTTTATTGTAACATAGAGGGATCAAGATACAAATAGTCAAGAGAATTTTAAAATTTAAATACATCTTCTACAACCGGATTCATTTGAAGATATTGGTCATCGAGGGAATCTCCTTATTCATGCTGCGAGTCGATATTGTTATCTAAAATGTTTACTCCATAGCTGTATAATGATTTTATCTTTATGATTTATTGTCTGAATATATGAATGTGAATCCAGTATGTTTGAACCTAATATAAATTAGAATCATGATTTTGTGTATGATATGAAAGAAATTTGATTAGGTTTGATTACGTTGTAAATTCATGATGTATGTAAATTTCAATTTTTAACATTATTTTTATAACAAATATTTAAAATTTCACTTTTGTATTCAATTACATTTTTCCTCTTATAGGAAATAATTAGTACTATCCAAACAAAGTTTGATATTTAAGAGTCATGTATTATATTTTTACTTATACAATAAAAATGTAAATATCTCAAAATGCGTTGTCTCTCTATTCTCCTAATGCAGTACATCATTATCTCTCATATTCAGTTGATATTTTTATTTAATTTAATATACATAATTGTTTGAATTCATTTCGTCTTCATATATGTTCACGATTAAAACAGGACCCTGAGAGTAAAATTTTCATGAGTCTCATTGCCTCTATCGCTGACTGTTGGTGGAAGGAAGTGTTGGAGCATGTGTTGTGACTTGAATGAGTAAGTTGAACCATTTATTCAGGCCACAATCACATTAAAAACTGTTACAATATCACACACCTTCTCAGTGCTTTGCTTTGATTATATGCAGAACCTTCCTTTGCCACATATCCCGGTGCAGGAAATGTTCTATTACAGGCAACTGTGATTGAACGAATTCTGCATCCATAGACCTGTGAAAAACACTTCTGAAACCAAAGGAAAATACAACTGTAATATCTAATTAAACATTCCACCTTTCCCTTGGTTTCACAAAAAAAAAAATGTCTAAAAGAGAGTTCTCTAATATCTCGAGAATGAGATTGGGTCTTTGCTTAATCGTTTCTCACCTACATATATAAAATAAATATAAAATAAAACCCTTCTTGTGCATGCGTGGCAGAATTGGAAACACTAAATCAAGTGTTCTTTGAATGTCCGATGCACTAAGAATATGACATATATCCCAACTTAAAAGTCCTTCTACCAGTAAACATGTCGCATCTCTTATCGCTTAACTCCCTTCCCATTTATTCCGCAATAACTAATTTTATCTCAATCAATGGTATAAATCTGTAAGTCGTAATATTTACTAGTATATTTTCTATTTGGAACAAATCACTCTTCTAAGGGTAGGTTGCCAAATATTATAAAAAAACCCAGAGATTATCCTACGAATAGCCCCTTTCCCGATGCAAATGTCCCATCATTGCATGCGATTTATAAGAGAAATGCATTGAAGCAGGTATACAGAGAGTGTTTAGTCGATGGAGTATATCCCTCGGAATGAATAAGTGCCACGATTCATAAAAAAGGACCGCTGATGCGCAAAACCACTCTCATCATTTTGTAGTTAAAATACCTTGATTTCATAAAATTGTGCAATACCTTTGGTTGTTTTATTAAAATGTAATGCCGTCAAACGACACAATTTTGAATAATTTTATGAAATCGACGTATTTTAACTATACTTTTACTGATACTTTTGTTGAAAAAAGCCCATCCTTAGTATGCGTATCTTGGCGTAAAGTTGATCAACGAACTGTTGCAGAGCAGAGACATACGGACATTATTGATCAAAATAAATTATTTGATGATATGAAGAGGTTTGTTTATAAAAATTGGCTTACTGATTGTTTTTTTCATATAGGTGTTTTTTAATTGTTTTTTTTGTTACATATAATTATTCTATTACATACTGTTATTTTGATTTTTTTCTATTATTTAAATTATGTTGCAACTCCCATCAATTTTTACTAAAAAATTTTTATTTAAAGATTTTTATTTAAAGTTTTTGAATTTCTATTTTGGTTGTCTATGTAATTTTCTTGTGTCAAATAGTTTTTGTAATAGATAAATAAACAAAAAATGTTTTATTTTCTTTATATTACTTCTAGGGAAACTTACAGGTACTATGTCAAAAAATGTGAATTTAAACGCACCCAATAACAAGTTGCCGCATTCTGGATACTAACGATATTAATAGTCTCACAGATCCAGACTGAAAACACAATTATAAAACTGTGTCTCCCCCGGGAACCGAACCCGGGACCTTTAGGTCAGCAGTCAGATACTTTACCAACTGAGCCACAAAGCTGACAAATGTCTTATTATTATTTTTATTTTTATATTATTTGTTTTTGTGTGTATTAGGTATCATGTTTATATTCTCTTTTATCTGTATGAGTAAAAAGCTACAAAGCATTTATTCTACTTCTTTGTCAGTCATCTCTCTTCTGCTGGATGTAGGCCTCCTCCGATGAACTCCATCTTTATTGGTCCTGTGCTTCCCCCAGCCAACCCCAAAATCGGTCAGCCTCAAGGATTCTGGGGGAGGCAAGAGCTCGAAGACAGGAACTTCCAAAACACTTAGGATAGCGACATACAACATCAGAACAATGAGACGAGAAGAAGACAAAATCCAATTGGAGCGAGAGCTCGAAAACATAAATTGGAACATCTTAGGGATTTGCGAAATTAGACTCAAAGGAGAAGCAGCCAACACACAAAGCATTTAATTGTTATCAATAAAAAAATATCTTCTTCAAATTTTAATTTTTCAAAATACGCAAAAACTCTCTAAAATAATGACAAGTATGTCGAGATCATAGCCTTCGTCCATACACATTAGCACAGATGGAAAATGTGCAAATCGATAGATACATTCTGATCAAAAAGGACGCAGAGTGATTAGTGTCTATGCGGAATGAGGGGTATAAGAAGAAAATGAGAACGGATATCCGTATCGGGCAGCGCCTGCTTGAAGGTAATGAAACGAAAACATATTTCCCCATGTCTCCTCCCCCCACCATCCAAGTTCGGGAGAAGACAAAAAGGATTACAAGAAAATAACCTTTAACTGGGTCTATTGTAGACGTCTTTGTGTTACGAAATAAAAAATAATAATATGGTCTGCCGGTGAAAGAAATTCGGGTGAGTATTACAGAACAAAAAGTCGTTGTCATTTTTCATACTCTACCTAACTACGTATGTACATACAATTCTCCCCGTTCTTATCGTCGGGGTTTATCGGGTTGGAATTGAGAAGAACCCAGTCAAAAACAACTGGGTGTTTTCGTTTATTCCCGGATTAAGTATTACCACTGCGACTATGGCATTCTAATTCATTTATATTGCAGAAGGAAAATTCCTGGTGTAATTTAGGGACCCCACATATATTTGTGTTTTGTTTGTACTTAACTATTTAATTTGAAGAGAATTTACTGCTGAAATAGGTATGTGAGTAATTTATTACTCCTCACTACCCCAAGGGGATATATTATTTTATTTTATTTTTATATTACTTCTCGACCAACTAACCGGTACTATGTCAAATATAAATTTAACACGCACTTAATAACAAGTTGCCACATTCTGGAGCCTTATGATATAAATCGTCTCACAGATCCAGATTAAAAACACAATAAAAAACTGTGTCTCCACCGGGAATCGAACTCGGGTCCCTTGGATCAGCAGTCAGATGTCAACTGAGCCACGAAGGCCGATAATTGAAAACAACAAAAAAGAAAAACATGTATAAGTCTTTAACTCTTAATGCTATTGCTGTATCTTTTTGAAGCCATGTAGTTCATTTAGAGAAAGCAAAAAATGTCAAAATGTTTAATGTCGGAGACTTTTCTGTGCACATTATTTTAAAGAATGTTATTCTTGACCGAGCCGAGGGAATTCATTGCGACGTTCATTCCAAGAGGGCTTTGAGAATTTTCCAAAGAGACCTATGGAATAGACAAAGTGCCGTTTTTGTGAATGAGTAAGTAATTCTCGGGACGTTTGGAGCACTTGGTACTTACTTAGGAAACTTATTTATGCTTTCAAACCTCGTGTTCTCTGAAACATTGGCTTCCCATCTTAACTGAACTATAAATCTTCCACCCACAAGAAAAAAAAAATATATATGTAATCAGAATATGTATTGTTTTCGATTAAAGATGAAAATACATCTTCTCTGTCATCACTTAATAGTAAACAGAGAGAACCGGGCGCCATACTTCTCTAATTTTGCACACATTTCTGGCTTTCTTTATATCTGTGGCGTACGTACCTACTACACAATCTACCATCTCGCTCGGATTTCCGAAAATGCCCGAAAGACAGCACCTCCTATAGCGATCAACCAACGCCGGCGAACAGCGGCACGCCGGTGGCACTCTATTGGTAGCACTGGTTTTACTTTACGCTTACGTCTCCAAAGGTGGCGTTATTTATTTTTTCTTTATGTTGGTATTTTTGAAAATGCAATGTAAAATTTTCAGACCTTCAGCATACTTCAGTTGTGTTTTGTTGTTTGTTGTGACGCGAAACATTTTGATCCTTTAAAATCTTGAAGTAAACCAGATAATAAATATAACACGTGTGATTTTGTAAAATTCTTGTTGTTTTCGGTGTTCATCTACATACACACTATCACGCCATGTGATGGTGATGGTGTTAATCTATTGCCAGCTTTTTGTGTTTTTCGATTATCTTCGCAAGATGGCTGACAAGTTTTGTTGTGTTTTGAATAAATTGTCGAGTGAAATACGGCGAAGTGAAGTTATATAGTTTTCCGAAAATCAGTATATAATCTTTCTTTGTGGGAAATAAATTAAAAAAACCTAATAATCTACAATGCACATTTTATTTAGAACAATGTATTTTATGAATTATTTGGCATGATTTTTGAAATATTGCAAATAAAATCCATCATATGTGTTTTTTGAATAAATAATGATTGAAAAATGGTTATTTTTTATTTAAGTTATCCTTGAATCCATTACTCAAATCTGGAAATATTTTAAAATGGAAATTTAAATTTGCCGTGGACCGGTCGCGTATTCATTGCCCCTATAGCGGAGATGCGAGAAACCTTATGATTATCCGGTTACAGCTTCTATGTATTGAGTGACACATCTGAAGTATACTGAAAGTTTACTTCCATATTATCTGTGGTCAGCGGGCCGTTCATGCACAACGTGCATCGTGTACTATAAATTTATCAATTAAATTATCGACCCCAGGATCGCGGAACATCTTATAAAGTGTAAAATTTGGTAACCATTTAAACTGAAAATATATTGCTATTACGTAAGTTTGCTATTAATAAGAAACCCATCATCACTCAATTATTTCAATTCTAATTAAATGAATATTGCAAATTGATTTCTGATATATTAATATTCATAATTAAATATATAGTTTCCTACCAACGTACATATACCTATATATCCATGCATCGTCTCATACATGCTCGTCGATTGTTCAAACTTTTTATGTTTCATTTTTTCAAAATATCATTCTCATGGTCATTCCATCCCTTTCTGGGGCAACCCCTGCTATTCACTTCATCTCTTACACCCATGTATATTTTTTTGGTTAGTCGTTCATCGTTCATTCTTTCAATAACATGCCCAAACCACCTCAAGACATTCACTTTCATTTTGCATATAATAATCTTTCTTTATCTTGCATTCTCTCCTTATGTCCTCATTTTTTATTCTATCATAATATATCGTTCTATTACATGCTCTTCTTAGTGATCTCATTTCTACAGTATTTATTCAACTTTCATGTGTCTTTTGCCAGGTCCATGTTTCAGTGGCATACGTCAAAGTTAGCACTACAATAGCAATGTAGTAAATTTATATAAAATGGACTGCCTACTGTGATAGTAAAAGTATTATCATTTTTGATTATATTTTGGTCGATTTGTATCCCGTGCAAAGCTTACAAGTGATTTATATAAATGCGTAATTTTATAAAGAACAATATTTTTGATATATTTTGGAAATCTATTATTATCCTGCATCCTTTGAAATAATGGTCACTATATTTTTAAGTATTTATTGTATTGCCTGAGTTTTTTGAATTTATTTAATTCTTACTTTTCTTGACAAATTATTGATTTTCTATTTTTTTATTGTAACGATTAAACTACAAGGCCTATGATGTAAATTACAAACGAAAGATAATATAAAAATCTACCGGCTGAGTTTTTTTAATATTTTAATATTATAATTACATACTATTCTTACATATAAAAGATAACACCTAACAGATGGATGGACGACATCAAAAGATTTTTCCGACCACAGTGGATGGGAGTCGCACAGGAACGGGAGGAGTGGAGATGGAGAGGCCTATGTCCTGCAGTGGGCAAACGCAGGCTGATGATGATGATATACTATTATTGCTATTCAATAAAAACTACGTCGTATACCCACACAAGACAAATACTAGAAATTATTGCAATCACGTACATGTGCTCATAACCAGAAACAACCTGATTATTTTTCTAGTGAACCATGCAAACTAAAAGTAAACTAAATAGTCTCATATCAATGAAATTAATGAACCCAAGTTGCAAACCACACACGGCCACACATTACAAATATTATGCCATCAAATTACACAATTGTCTACCAAATTCAGTTACAACTGCAATCATAACGTGGCCTGCGCGCGCTTTTTACCGACATCGAACATGGTGCTGTCGATTCACCTAGGTAGCGCAGAATTACGTTCATCTAAATACATTGCAGTTTTAATGTTTAATTTACTAAATATTAATAATTTTTTTTTTTTTCTTTTTTTTTTTTTTTATAAATGAATGTACATACATCTTCCTAGGTTCCCTAAATAAGCAAATACATGCTTGTGCTTAGGTGAACGAAATCGCTCGAGGCAGGATTCGAACTCGCGACCCCTGGATTACTAGCCCAGCGCGCTAACCGCTCTGCCACCGACCCATCTTAACCCACATTTTGAAACATTTAAGTAGGTATTTAGTAAGTGGTAAAATTAAACATGTAGATAAATTTAACATTGGCAGACAAGATGCCCCCAATATACTGCGTTTATTGAATTTTAACGCAAAAAAGTATATACAAGATCTCGGGACTTTTTTATTTTAAAGTCATATAAAACTAATATAGGCTATTTCTCCCCCCTACCTAGAATAACTCGCGATTTTAGTATCATATCGTGGACCAGACCTCTTTTAGATATTTTCTCAGAATTAAATGAATTTAAAAAATATATTTTCTTGCCTTGATTTGTAGAGCTTGTGCAATCTGTGCTCGCATAGTATGCAATGCGGGATAGTTAATATTATCTAGGTATATGTATGTGGTGCGAATTTTTGGATGTTTCTTTCCTACCTACTTCGGTATATAATATGTATTTTTGCTTTAATTTATTTTAATTTTGTACCTACTACCTTGTATGCTTTAATTTATTTTAATTTTGTACCTACTACCTTGTATGCTTTAATTTATTTTAATTTTGTACCTACTACCTTGTATGCTTTAATTTATTTTAATTGTTGTACCTTGTATGATTTTGGTTTATTTTAATTTTTGTACTTTAAAATTTGAAATGTTATACACAGTGATGTAATTATTTTTTAAGATTAATCGTGTTAAATAATTGTAGGTTTAATCCTGTTTATTTTACCTATATAAATAAAATAAAATAAAATAACATTGTTTTATATTTCATTTCGCTACTTTTAAAATATTAACATCCATAATGCTTAATTCTGTTATTATATATATTGATGTTATTGAAATTATGCATAAATATTTTACAC
This sequence comes from Molanna angustata, assembly GCA_963576475.1. Taxonomy (NCBI): domain Eukaryota; kingdom Metazoa; phylum Arthropoda; class Insecta; order Trichoptera; family Molannidae; genus Molanna; species Molanna angustata. The sequence continues at coordinate 1,873,135 of OY754988.1, forward strand.
TTTCATAATATATTATACCAAAGTTTTAACACAAATAAAACTTATAAACACAGTTCAAAATGATGTTATCTTCGGGGGAAAACGTCACCCGGTTGAAACAACTTCAATACTAACTTGGTGATGTGGGGGTGGACGGCACTAAGTTCGTATTTTATAAACGGAGATTGACCAGCGCGCTCAGGCCTGTATATCGTAGGCCACGAATCACAAATAACAACGTCACAAAACTACAAAAAAAAACACATAACATCATGGATATATTACATCGGTTAGGAACACATAAATTGCATTATAACACCAAACCAAGAATTATTAACTCCTACATTTATTTCCATAGCAAATTTATTGCTATATAATTTAATCAAAGAAGAAAACACACTATGTACTATCCATACAACGCTACTAATCAAATGAACACCTCGGGAGAGAAATTCCTAGAGAGGATTGTACCAACGCAATTGCACACTTACCAGCATCACGCCCACATACAATTATGCTCACACAGGCACACACATACCTAATATTTCAAGTGTGAAATTGCAAGGTAATACCTACTTTGGAAATTAATAAATCAATAAAAATATAAAGAAATAGAAAAATACAACTGCAGCACGGAAATTACTTTCTTATAAGGGTTTATTACTTTTAACTCCTCACTAACCCAAGGGGATACAGTGGGGAGTTATGATTTCGCAATTTTTAAGGCTATTTTTTTATTGCAGATTATTAACTAGTATCATGCTGAGATTATATTTTGAAAGTTTCACCACAATGTATGTGTGTGTGTGTGTGTGCTATGTGCTGTGCTATATGCTATGTGCTGTGTGCTATGTGCTGTGTGCTATGTACGGCGTGTTCTTTTTACTTTATCGGCCATAATCGATAAAGTAAAAAGTACTCATTCGATTTTATTCAAATTTTGCAAATTTGTGTAATATCTAATACTCACATAGACCACATTAGATTTTGAAGGATATCTGAATAGTGCTTCTCAATTTTTCAACTGTCAAATATTTCAATGTGACCCCAAGCTCAGGAAACTTATAATTTGAAAATTTTATTTTATAATTGGTAAAAAGGCAAATCACTTTCATTAAGTTTTCATAATAAAATATTTAAATAAAAAATAATATAACGAACTCATTTAATGAAATGCTGAATATTTTCCATACAAAATTTGAATAGGTATTTTATAGAATGACTTGTTAGTGAGGAGTTTAGCGTTGGCCACAACCCACTCGTTTTTACATGGCTACGTAGGGAACACCAGCTATTATACTCTTCCATTATACTCTTCCGAAGAAGCGCACTACGTAGCATTGGGGAGGGTTTGCAATCTGCTCAGGAAAATATTAATTCAGGTTTTAAAAAGAACCGGGTTGTAAGAATGTCGAAACACAGAATTCGGAAGATTGTTGCACAGCCGGGCTGCTATGTTCATTAAAGAGTTCGAGAAACGACTGGTTTGTGTAAATTGAAGGTTTACTGTGAACGGATGTTGAGATTGAGTAAAACGAGTGACTTTATTGTGAATGGGTGAAAGACGGACCAGGGATGCAAGTTCTTCTGAGCATCTCCTGTGGTAGTATATAGGTACATATTATAGAATAAACTTAGAATACCGACTTTGCGTGTAGTGATTGCAATCTATCAGTCAATGATGGATAGTTAATCAGACGTTTTTTTCATAAAATAAATGTCGTACTTCGTGGCTTAGTTGGTTAGATATCTGATTGCTGAGCCAAATGTCCCGGGTTCGATTCCCGGTGGAGACACCGTTTTTAATTGTGTTTTCAGTCTGGATCTGTGAGACGATTAATATCGTTAGTCTCCAGAATGTGACATATAACATGTTAGTTGCCCGAGAAGCAATATTAAATAAATAAATAAATAAATAAATATTATTTTTATATAACCTGTCCACTTGCATTAGAGAATTAAAAGATCAGAACAAATTTAAAACAGTTTTAAAAGGTCATATTTTTGGCTATACATAATCCTATAAGTTAATTTTTTTCTTGTGTGTCTAATATATTTATTTATTTATTTATATAATCTCTATATTTGTTACATTAGTTATAAATAAAATCCCAACCTTAATAGGACTACGCCTGTTTCGAGGTTTATAATATAATGTCTAATTACGATACTCCTGTCTCTAACACGAGTTTTAAACTCTATCGAGAGATCGAATCGCTTAGACTCTATCGAGTATCAATGAAATTTGTAATGTTGTTTGTAAATAACTTTGTTAATAAATAAAAAATAGTTATATGAATTGTTGCAATTTTGAGTTAACTTCTACATTTCAATCTTAAATCGAGTAGATCATCAAACGAAATCTCATACATTCAAAGACTTAATCAAGCACTTGATGAATTCACTCTTTTGATTGATGAATTGGTCGAGGGCACTAAAAGCAAAGCTAATACAAGGAGATAGATAGTTATGTTCGTTCTCTTTAAAGTGGGGCCTCTACATTAGGTATTATTATTTTCTTTCCACAATAGATCACAAATATCCAGCAGACAACCTCATTTAACTAATAAATATACACAATGGGACTATTAAAAGTTTCCAGACGCTATTAATAATATTTATACACATTTAGATGAAGACAAATTATAATATTGCAAAAAACTGACGATGAACAAAAGTTCTTGGCTGGGACTTCACCAATAATATTTAGAGCACACACTAGGAGACATTTAGCATTTAAAAATACTTTGCCTTATACCACTTGTCAACGCCAAAATGAGGTGAAAATAATCTATGCACCTTTTTTTTATAAAAAAATGAATATATCCTTTTTAAACAAGTACATATACATCTTCCTACGTTCCCTAAAATAAGCAAATAAATGCTTGTGCTATAGGTGAACGAAATCGGTTGAGGCAGGATTCGAACTCGCGACCACTGGATTACTTACCCAGCGCGCTAACCGCTCTGCCATCGACCCATCTGCTTAAATATGAAAATGACACATAATTACTTTTACTTATATGAGAATGACATACATATAGATGTGTCGATGCCAAAACTAATCCAGTGGTCGCGAGAATCCTCGACCGATTTCGTTCACATATAGCACAAGCATTTATGCTTATTTTAGGGAACGTAGGAAGATGTATATTTATTTATTTATTTATTTAATATTGCTTCTCGGGCAACTAACAGGTACTATGTCAAATATTAATTTTACACGCACCCAATAACAAGTTGCCACATTCTGGAGACTTACGATATTAATCGTCTCACAGATCCAGACTGAAAACACAATTAAAAACTGTGTCTCCACCGGGAATCGAACCCGGGACCTTTTGGCTCAGCAGTCAGATATCTAACCAACTGAGCCACGAAGGCCGACAAATGTACTTATATAACAATATATATGTACTTATATAACAAGAACATATTCATTTTTTTTATTTAAAAAAAAAATGTTGTAACCACTGCTCGGCCAGCACCCACACGCCAGTATCCTTCAAAAAAATTTAATTGAAAATAATTTAACAAACCCATTTCGTGAAAATGCTGAAAATTTTCCGTACAAAATTAGAATACTCTGTGGATTGACTTGGTAGTGAGTAGTAAACGTTGGCCACAATCCACTCGTTTTCATTGAAATGCCGATTAAATTAAAAAAAAAACAGAAGATAGTAGGTTGTCATTGTTTTTAACAGATTATTTTGTTTTATAAACAGATATCGTATTACTGCGAAACCACTTACGTTGCTATACACTTTCTAAAAATACTTAATAATTTCATTCCACTTCATTGTAAAATAACCCTAGTACGTAACTCCTCCTACACTTGCTTGACTAATAATAATAATAATAATAATAAAATATTTATTGAGACAAAAAAAATATTTTACACACAAATACAAAGAAATATATCAAAAGGACCGACCCACAAAATAATCCGACTCAAAAGGGCTATGCTCAGCTATATTACAGGAAGACAAGCCCTCAGCAGCTGATTTTCAGCATGATCCTATTGCTTATGTATTATAATGTGGATACAAAAATGCTGTTTGCTATAAGGATGAAAACGAGAAACATCTCAATAAACTTGAACGCCTTCAAAAGGTTTGCATTGACTAATATATTGACTAAAAAAAATTTCACATTTCTCCTTGCAGTAATCTTATACATTGGCGCAAGATACGACAATAACGTATATACATATGTACATACCCTGTCATTGTTATAAAATATCATTTCTAATCAACACTTACATCAGTATCTCAAAGATAAATTCAATTATCTTTCAAGCCACGGGCGTCCACTGCGATCTGCTGAACATATGTACTTCACTATCAATTCTTATAATTCATAGTACTGATTTTTAGCTTTTCATTTGAAGTACAATCAGTAAGGAAATGGAATAGTGCCGATATAAGGTAAGTCGTCTATCTCATTAAACATATTAAAAAAAAAGGCTAAAGCAAAAATATCTATCTGTTAATACCTGATTTCTTCTAACTCTCCTCATTATTTTGTTTTTCTATCATTGTAATAAACTGTTATTATAATTATTTTTTTTTTGTTATATTTATTATGTATTTTTTTTGTATATTGTCATGTCATAATCTTATTGCCTTAGTACCTACACATTGCATTATATGATAATCGAATCATCAACTTTGCTTGGTTGGAAGAAATCGCCGTTTGACAAGAAACAAATAAATAAATTAATGAATCATTTGGCACACATTACACAATAAGTGCACAATGGCGGGCATGTTGCCATTTGGCAACATGTTCCAACCAACCATATCCATTTGGTAAGTTAAATTATTTGAGTAAAATTATATAAATATTTAAATCAAACAACAGTAAAAAGGAGGGGACGAGGAGACAAATTTGAGTTTAATGTGTAAGGAAATGGTGCTTTTTTATTATGACCGAACGTTTTCGCCGAATTGTCTCGGCATTATTAAGGTCGTAATAAATCAGTTGGATAGATCTGACACCTGACTCAAAAGTCCCGGGTTCGATTACCGGTGGAGACAGGAGATTTTAATCGTGTTTTTAGTCAGGACAATACTATCATAAAAACTAGTTATTGGGTGCGTGTAAAATTATTGATTGACATGCTATTTGTTAGTTTTCAGAAAAGAAATAAAAAATATAATAATAAAAATTGTGTATAAATATTGTGTTCTATTTTATTTAATAATTTCAAAAATGGGTTTCCACTCTTATAACACTAAACCTTTATAATAAAAAAACCTATAGATTATCGTTTGATAAAAAATCATATTAGTTTTGCTTAGGCATCGATAATCGTTGGACCTAAATTCATATTATATTGTTTAGGCATAGGTAATCGTTGGACCAATATTCATATTATTGTATACGTATATGTACATAATCGTTGGACTTAAATTCATATTATTATTGCTTAGGCATAGATAATCGTTGGACCTAAATTCATATCACATAGCTTAGGCATAGGTAATCGTTGGACCAATATTCATATTATTGTATACGTATATGTACATCATCGTTGGACTTAAATTCATATTATTATTGCTTTGGCATAGGTAATTGTTGAACCAATATTCATATTATTGTATGGGTATAGATAATCATTGGACCTAAATTCATATTATTATTGCTTAGGCATAGATGTTAATTAGTTGGACCAGAATTCTTTTTGTTTTTAATTCATATTCATATTATGGACCAAAACAGCTCATGCTCCTATAAAAATGGGATAAAAAATGATGAAATATGGGGCGGAATACCTGCAATTTACCTTGAAAATAATTACAGATGAAGAATCACAATACACGTACATTTGTGTGCCTAAAGTTAATGGGTAGAGTACAATCTGTTTGGTATTTCGTTGATCATTGTAAATGTTGTGTTACTAAATTTAAATTACCTGGTTTTGCTGCTAACTACCGAAACTCTTCTCAAACTGTTACTTCCGTACCACCAATTTTGTTTTTGAGAACTGATAAAGTCCCCTTCCTGAACCCTAAAGGACTACTAGAACAAACGTTTAGCTTGGAGTTTGAACTCTTTCTGATACTGCACCAAAAGGTAAGTACACTAATATTTCAATCGGAGAACCGGAAAATCAGGCACCTACATACAGGGCTAACGACCTGCCATCGGCAGGAAAAAATTACTTATGTACCTAGGTACCAACTGAAATAACTATGCAATGCGTAAGTAGAATTAAATTAAATCAAATTTATGATTTGTTCCTCAAAGATTTCCAATAAAACGATAGTTTATAAATAGAAAATGTCACATGGCAATAAACTCGCCACTTGGATAGGTTGCAAGAAAGTATTTCAAATAGTATTAGTCAATTACCATGGCTACATTATGCATTTCAAAAATTATAAATTATTTGGCATTATTCCTTTATGTTCAGTATAGGTATTTTTTTTGTTACTTTAATTTTTATCTTAAACTTCATGTACGTGGGTAAATGGTTGTTGTGAAAAAAGCTCGCGGTACACAATGGTATCATCGTACCGAATCTAATGTATGCTAGTGAGACATGGGCATAGCAGAAGACGTATGAACTCACTTGCATAGGGTGCAAGAAAGTATTTCAAATAGTATTAGTCAATTACCATGGCTACATTATCCACTTCTTCTAAACAATTAGCACATCAATGCGTAAATTGTAAATTAGCTAGAAGATAGAAATGAAATGCGTCAAACGCACCGATCAAGCTTTCAATTGGGTATAATCCAACCATCCAGATACTTAAAATATCAAAGGATTAGACTCTGAGAAGCGTCCCAGATAACCTCGAGAAGCTCATCGTAATGGGAGGCGCGGATTATAGTATTGTTTTCACTTTTACCAACTATGAAACCATGTTCTAGGTCTAGCAGTTGACTTTGACTATACTGAAAGTTTAATACAACCCAACGTTAATGTTTTCCCGAGCTACACTGTTGGAACCGCTGGCGATTCTCAATGATAAATGATAGTACGTGAAAATAAACGATAAAGGGAATGGTGAAAACGTAAATTAACAAACATAATGCAAGGGGAACCAGGTATATATATGTAGGTATTATATAATACGAAACCCATCTTCCTATATAGATTCTGGGGGATCGCTTTCTATGGTCACGTTTGATCGTTTCATTCACTACTGACATTAAACAAATATACCTAGTTATATTTATGGATTCTTTTGTTTTTGATACAGTTTCATTTTTAATAAAGTAAAATACCCCGGTGCAATTTTCACATATTAATATACCCACATCTTGGAAAAATAACGACAGTAGATAGAACAATATATGATTTGCTTCTCAGGTTTTTAGTTACAGCATCATCTTCTTTGCTATCTGCCATTTTGATGTTGTAATAACATATGAGTCACTTTTCTACTACGTTGACTGTTTTTAATTTGGAAGCGTCTTTTATATGATGGCAGATTTGAGGAATAATATTCATGACATTACTCCCAACTTGCTCTTGAAGATATTCTTTTCACTAAATTAACATAAATATTTACAATATTCACTGAAACAACTGACTATGAATGACACAATTTTCACTATAAACTATTGCGGTGAAAGGACACTGAAAGTAAGCATACTGATAAAATTTAACACCTGTCCATGTATTTTGGATAAGCTTGATAAAATATCCTCAGTTAAAACTGTATAGAAAAAATATTGTAGAAGGTAATTAAAAAACATTTGACTCATTTATAAGTAGTAATTATATAAAAAAAACATGTATCTCTTATTATAATTTTAATACTGTAACATAAGGAATGTAATATGTACTTGACCTTTTTGTATGGGAATCTAACTGAAAGCCTGTAGGCTAGTGAGATCCCAATTATTATAATGTAAAACTTTTATGAAAAAAAAATTTCAAAAAAAAAAAAATCAAAACCTTGAAGTATTAAGTATATTGTCAAAGACATCATTCAGTGATTTTCAAGAATAATCAATATTTTTTCTATAGCTGACTATTATTTGAAAGGTAGTTTACATGTATGATAAAATAGATGGGTCGGTGGCAGAGTGGTTAGCGCGCTGGGATAGTAATCCAGTGGTTGCGAGTTCGAATCCTGCCTCGACCGATTTCGTTCACCTAAGCACAAGCATTTATTTGCTTATTTTATGGAACTAGGAAGATGTATATGTACTTGTTAAACAAGGTCATATTCATTTCTTTATATAAAAAAAATAATATTATAAGTCTATTAAAACCAGCAGGTAGTTTGGTATCTTGAATGAACGACTGACCAAAATTCAACTGAATTGTGAGATTCAGGCGTTATGTATATCGAATATTTTTATAGCTGCATATATTCAAAGATTGGATTTTTTTCTTTGTCGGGAGTCAATGGTATATTTGATATTTTTTTCAATCTCAAAAGAGACGAAGTTGCGATATATAAAGAGAGAACCGGGAACTCAAGTCACATACAGAGACAACCTGAAATTGGTCTTAAAATGACTCAAATAATCTTTATTTTATACATGTCATTTACTAGCGGACCCGGCAGACGTTGTCCTGCACGAACGTTGGCATGCCTGTTATTAGCGGGTTTAACAAACATAAAAACACCAAACGCTATCACAGCATGTCTCACAGCGACAGGTGTGCGGGTGTGGATTACCTTATATAAAAGGAAGCACGACACATGTGTGTATACCCACATATCAGTCTTGCTAACTTAATAATTTCATAAAATATGAAAAAAAATACCGCAGACAGCGCGAGCGTTGAGAAAAACATTGCATAATATTATGACATATTGAAAGCAATGTTGCCATTATTCAAAATGCATATTCTCACATAAATACACATAAAAATTTTCATCAAAATCGGTTCAGCATTTTAGGAGGAGCTCAGTGGCATACACACGTACAGAAGAATTATATATAGGATAAAGATTATACGCTGTATGTTGTCCTCTAAATAAATAAAATAAAAGATGTCCTCATTTTTTTTGTTGTTGTTTAAACGTCAAAATACTCTATGCCTACGTCTGCAGTTTTTTTTTTGTTTTTTCGTGAAATATACACAAAAACTAGGTAAGTATTTGATGAATGTTTTTTCCTGGATGAAAATATGTGTAATGTGGATGAACCTACCTACCTACAAGTGTAGGTAATATGTCGTTGTCAGCAATTTCCACTTCTCACACTCTTGACACAAATGTGCTGTGTCACTCTTCTTCCACCACATTAAACCGTTCATGCGTATCACATGCCCAAACACACTCTTTAAAACACCTCTACTTTGATTAACTTGATAATATTTGCAAATATTTTTTACAATCGATTTTACTAAATTACTTCAAAAATAAATCTTTTTCAACTAATAGATATGTTTGACCCCTGACGCGTTTCGCTCAAAGAGCATCTTCATAATTGTACTGAACTAAAAAAACTCATAGCCACAAACATTTTTATTTATAAAAAAAAATATTAAAGCCCTTGTATATATATTAGCTGTGAGGCACCGGCATAGAATAGTGCTTCCACTCTTTTCTATTACTGTTTTCGAGTGTCCCGTAAGAGCCGGGTAATCGAAAATACAACAGGCAACAATAACATCTGACATAGTTCAGCAATGAGGTTCACCACCCATTCTGAATGTAGTGCCTTTTTAGGTGAGACGAGACTGGTGTGTGGGTATACACATATGTGTTGTGCTCCCTTTTATAAGGAAATGCACACCCGCACACCTTTCGCTGGTTACCCCACATTGTGGGATATGCCGTGATGGTATGAATGAAAGTATATTCTGGGTATACGGATGTACACTAAATTACCTTCTTATGTATGATACATGAAAAAATATTGTTTATTACCTGATATACAATATTGATATTATCATTTTATTTGTGCAAAAAAGGTAAAATTAAGAGTTTTTTTTTTTAAAAAGCAAGAATAGTTATTAAAATATTATAAAAATAAAAATACTCAGGTGGTAGATCTTAAGAGGACATAATAACGCTAAACTTAGTGACTGAAAACATTATATTATATTAAAACCGCCCAATGCACTATGAAGTTACGCGTTAGTAAGGATGATTAAAAAAGGTTTATACGTGATTTAAATTATCGGAAACCCTTAATTTGTTGATTTTTTACATTTTAAGAACAAACCTTAGTTGAAATGAAAAAACCAACCAGAGTAAAGTAAATTTATTTCTTTTTTGCATTGTATAATATCAATAGTTTTAAATGACCAATCACAAGAACCTGTAAGCTCCTCCTACATAATTAATCTATAAATATACATAAGTAAAATTTGTCAAAATAGTCATAAGCTAGTTAATGCCCTAACAAGGCGAAATAGGCCTATCGCGCTCAATTAAATTAATGTAGAATCAAAAAGTCTTTACTTTTTATTATAGATATAACTTATAATGGAATTCTACCAAATAAAAACTTCATCGATAATTAATACAAAATGTACATTGTAAAACCATACAAATCATCAAAACTATATTGTCTGTATACTTGCTTGAATAAAAATCAAAAAGAAAATATCATTGGTATGTACGTGGAATCATGTACACAATTAATCTTTTTTTGTTAAACATCATTTTATTCTAATAACCAATGCAGTGAAGCACAAGTTGCGTGATAAATGATAATACATAAATTAAGTTTCTGCTCGTAATCATCCCAGGACACTAGCACACAAGTCAAAAGATTTTCTATGAGATTGTGCTAAAATCCTATTGATTTAAGATCATTCTGTAAATATTACACGTTTATTTAAAATTACTTCACGGTGTTAATATAATATGGGTTTCAATTTCAAAAATTATAATTTATTTGGCATTATTCCTTTATGTTCAGTATAGTTATTTTTTTTTGTTACTTTAATTTTTATCTTAAACTTCATGTACGTGGGTAAATGGTTATTGTGAAAATATCAAAATATAATGTTTAGAGGCGAGCTAAGCTCGCGGTACACAATGGTATCGTCGTACCGAATCTAATGTATGCTAGTGAGACATGGACATAGCAGAAGACGTATGAACGTAGAATTAAAGCTGTTGATATGAGGTCAAAAAAAGGAATGTGTGGTAAAACGATGTATTATAGAATAAGAAATAAGGATATGTGAATAAAGAGATATGTATGATTAGTAAGATGAAAATAAATGCCCTAAGGTGGTTTGGCCATATATGAAAAATGAATGATGACCGTCTGACAAACGAAGTATGCAAGGTTGATAAAAAAAGAGCCAAGGAAAAGTTGCGACGATCACATAAATGGAAAAGATGAGGGCGTTTGAAGTAAGAATAAGAGCCTGTTCAGATAAGGCGTTTTGCGCGCGAGCCCACACGCGCGCTTCAGTTTCTATTGCGTTCAGATACCGCGTTTTACGCGCGTTCTACGCTGGGAGGGATTAGACTGCCAGTTACAAACATGGACATGAAAATCATTATTATTATACATAAACGTTACCATGTTTTTCAATAAAGACTTCAAAATATGAATATGGAATGTATAAATAATCGTATGTATTATACGTTGTACAAAGTATAGTTTTTATTGGTTGAAAATTTACACGTTTATACAATAAACACAAAATATGTATGTACATACTACTTACTAGGGTTTTCTAAATTAAATCAAATTGATGGTAGTACTACATATTTTTTTTTCTTTTTATTGTGACGATCGTTTCGGCAGACTAGGCGCTTATCAATATATGCACACTGTTTTTATTTTTAGATTAATACCTATTATTTGTTAAAAGCTAAATACATTTTTAGTAACATTTTCATAAAACATAAATATTTATTTGCAAAAGCAAATGTATATGAAAAATTTATAGATGGGTCGGTGGCAGTCACCCAGTGGTCGCGAGTTCGAATCCGGCCTCGACCGATTTCGTTCACCATGCTTAATTTAGGAAATTCAGGAAGATGTATATGCACTTGTTAAACAAGGACATATTCATCTTTTATTTAAAAAAATATATATGCAAATGCTAAATTTACAGAATGTAATAATAGTATGATGATTTTTATGCATTTTTTACAAGGTCATATTCAATATTTTATAGGTAGATTGTTTCTGTTAAAATAAAATATATACTTACATTTGTAGGTAAGCCGACATGATACGGAAGCGTTTCGGAAGTCAATCCCCATCTATTTTCAGGGCCACACGTTGTGTTAGAGTCAGCTATCTCCTGGGGAGGAGGTTGTTAGCTAATTCCTTTTATCCTCGACCGAGGCTTTCAGGATACTTAGCGAACGCCACATGGGTCCTAGTTGGGTATCTCACAAAGATACGTGTCTCAAGAAATCTCTTTCACAAAACACATTTTAGCAAAAGGATCAGATCAATGAACTACCCTTACGTTATTATCCCTCACTAAACACTTGTAATATTAACTTCAAAGTGAGTTTTTTTTCCTCCTGTTTCGAATTCGATTTCGGTCTGAGGATGTTATCGATGGCTTCGACTTAATAGCTAACCATTTCGAATTGCTTTCCAAAGGACGAATTGACATCGGATGAATGGCTCACATGATCAAAAAGCTTTTGACTAGTCACCGCGGTGAATAGAAAAGTGGCGCCCAAAAGGCACTCAGTGTCAAATCGTTGTCAAAAAGCCACAATTTATTATGATAGCGTATCTCACGACCGACTGACTTTGTGCATGGATGTTTATCTCGTCAGTTCAAAGCACCACACTAAACTTTGAAGCAAAAAAATATTAAAAGTTTGAAATTATCAATTATTTATTTTAACAAGAAACAAAGATGAAAGAAATTGTTAAGAAAAGGTAATTAATATAATATATTGATCATTTTTTTTTAATTTCACTTCATTAAATTAAATATAAAATACGTTTGTATGTATGTATGTATGTAATTAATTGTAATTTTATTTAATTTTAATAAATCAACTTCATAATAAACGTTTAAATATAATATTGTTTTTCTCAATATTCAACAAATTAATGTTCGACGATTTCTTATATTATGAATCCAATAAATAACCAATAGTTTCAATTATTATATATTTAAAAAAACAATTGTAAAAACCACGTTTTTACATATTTCAATTATATTTTGTTTCTAAGATTTTTTGTTTGTCAATAAATTTACTTTTGATGTAAATAGATTTTCATTATATTTTACTTATGTTCATACATACATATATGAATATTACACTAAATTATTTTAAAACACGTTTTAATTGAATGTTTGTATTAGTTTGCTTCATTTGTTACATTTCAGTAAAACAATGAAAATGTTTTTTTCAAATTTAAATATATTTTTATTGTATTATTAAAGTACACAACTGAATTATACACTTTTTTTAAACACCACGTTGATAAAAATCACTTTTATTGTAATAACTTTACGTGCACGTTAAAATTTCACATAAAATCCTGTTTCGTCATTCGTCCTGGCAAATCTCTCTCTCCAGGGTCGTAAAATGACAATGTCGCTGTTGAAATTCGCGGTGTTCGGATCATTCGCGAATAGGTGATTTTCGCGAAAATATTCGGCGAAGTTGCTTTTGGCGTGATGCTGGGTGTTGAGGGATGCGTCCCCTTCGACGTCCGTGGAACTACTGCGGCAGTCGGGGTGCGCAGTCGTCCCCTAGCTTTTCTGGCATCTCGCGCCGGGAGATGTGGGAATTTTTGGCTCGAGCTTTCGGTAGATTTTTGAGCTTTTGTCGGCTCTGGCACAACAGAGAAAAGTTTTACGACGATAATTTCCCACCCCGAACTGCGAGACGCAACAATTTGAGTTTTATTTTTAGTTTTTTGGAACACGTACAATTCTAGAATTTATCTAATTTGAAAATATATACAAATTTATTTTATCAAATATTTTTATAGCCATACATACGCAAACATTGAATTTTTTCCCTGTCGTGAATCTATGGTATTTGATAACAAATTCTAACATCTTCTACTACATATCTCAATAGTATATGTAGTAGAAATAACAATTATTTAGATATAATAACATATATAAACGAGTGGGTTGTGGCCAACGCTAAACTCCTCACTAACAAGTCATTCTATAAATTATTCAAATTTTGTATGGAAAATGTTAAGCATTTTTATGAAATGAGTTTGTTAATAATTTTTTATTTAAATATTTTCCAACTGTCGATTTGTTCAAGAGAATTTATTCTCTTAAAATATCGACAAAGCATTAAGCCAAGACCCGCGTATAAGGAATATTAGGAACATTTTGTATGGCGTAGTGGACTTTTTGTATGCTAAAAACACCAACTTTGACGCTTCGCAGCATATATGTTCCCTTACATGGATTTACTCAGAATTCGGAGTAGAACATTATATGTGAGTTTTGTGTGTCTGTGTGTGTGTGTGTGTGTGTGGGGGGGGGGGGTGGGGTGGGGTGGATGTGTGTGTGAGTGTGTATGTGTGTGTGTGTGTGTGTGTGTGTGTGTGTGTGTGTGTGTGTGTGTGTGTGTGTGTGTGTGAACTCACATAAAATGTTCTACTCCGAATTCTGAGTAAATCCATGTATGGGAACATATACCATTTTGTGTGTGACCATTTTTGGTATTTTTAGTACTAAATTGGTATTTTTTCATATATATTGAGTTAGAAGTTACATATGTTTGTGTGTGTGTGTGTGTATGTGTTGTGTGTGTGTGTGTGTGTGTGTGTGTGTGTGTGTGTGTGTGTGTGTGTGTGTGTGTGTGAGGGTGTGTTTGTATGTGTGTGTGTGTGTGTGTGTGTGTGTGTGTGTGTGTGTGTGTGTGTGTGTGTGTGTGTGTGTGTGTGTGTGTGTGTGTGTGTGTGTGTGTGTGTGTGTGTGTGTGTGTGTGTGTGTGTGTGTGTGTGTGTGAACTCACATAAAATGTTCTACTCCGAATTCTGAGTAAATCCATGTATGGGAACATATACCATTTTGTGTGTGACCATTTTTGGTATTTTTAGTACTAAATTGGTATTTTTTCGCCACTTTGGAACACGTTTGGTATTTTTTTGGTATTTTTCAAATTTTTGGTATTTTTTGGTATATTTTGTGATTTTTGGAAAATTAAATACCATTTTTTAGTATTTTTTTAATATTCTGTCTGCAATCCTTTTTTCTCTATGATAATTTTATTGCTCTTTACTCATTGATGGACAAGGTAGTGGCGGGATCTTTTGAATTACATTTTCCAATTGATGACTTTTTAATTAGCAAAATTTGATGTATTTCTGAAATCAAATTATTCCAAAAAATACTAAAAAGTATCGAACATCAAATAACTTCTATAAAATTACATGTATCGTCTTTAAAATTACATGCATAATCTTTGTAGGATTTTTTTATATCTACGGGGCGATAAAAAATATCTTTTTTTTACGAAAGTAGTTAAATGACAGTGCTAAGTATTTAATTAACAGCTCCAGTACGGGAGCAGCTCAGATTTATAAGATATTTTTAATTATATATTATTTTTGCCTTGAATATGATTATGGATTTTCAGATACATGACAGCCGATTATTTTTTTAATTCTTTTCAGCAAGACTGTGTTTTTAA
Source organism: Molanna angustata (assembly GCA_963576475.1). NCBI lineage: Eukaryota > Metazoa > Arthropoda > Insecta > Trichoptera > Molannidae > Molanna > Molanna angustata. The sequence continues at coordinate 1,888,647 of OY754988.1, forward strand.
TTTGACTTTTCTTCAAAGATGATCATTATTATTCTGTACATATAACTGAATTTCATATGATTCCATTTCTTACTAGCAACACATTCTTTCTCCCCAGCCATATTATTTTGTTTATCCGGTATTTTACTCGTTTTCGACGCTCTTCCTTGTTATATACGTAACAATTATACTGTAAATATTATGCGTGTTTTCTTAGTTTGCTTCCACATATCGTACAAAATTTAGTATTTTTTTGGTATTTTTTCACATTGGGTTTAGTATATTTTCGCCCCAAGTTTGGTATTTTCGGCAGTTTAGAAAACGGTCACACTGGTACTCGGTAAATGTTATTTTTATGTAGACATTATTATTGTATAATCTATCTCCTTATTAAAGGTTTCTGTTTTATCACCGTTACCAGTGTTATTTTACTGCAAATTTTATGTAAGTACGTTTTAAGCGATGATTGTTTTTTTTTTTATTTAAATTAATGTTTAGTAGTATGTGACAGACGCCTGTCATTGGAGCATTGGAGATCTTATGTGTTTGTATCATGTGTTAACTTGTGTGTGTATATTTCAATGTTCTGTTGGTGTCTTTAAAAAATAAATAAATAAATATATGCTGCGAAGCCTCTAAGTTGGTGTTTTTAGCATACATAAAGTCCACTACGCCATACAAAATGTTCCTTCGTACACGCATCTCGGATTTAAACTGCCTCTTCCTTTAATAGAATTTCATTCTCTTGAACGAATCGACAGTTGGAAAATATAAGTGCATAGAGAATTTCCTTTCCTAATTCAAGCTTGTTGCTTGATTATAGAAAATCAACCGCTTTTAATTTAGGTAGGTACATTATAACAAAGAATCACAAAAAATAAAATGACAAATATATAATATTTTTATATCGCCGTTTAATGATTAATGGCGCTGATAGTTCAATTTCCTGCTGCTCTACGGAACAAAACTGTTATTAGTCATAACCTTTACTTTGATCACTGCGGTAATCTAGAAGCAGTGTATTCCACCTAATAAAACCGCTCAAACTAAAGCATCGGTCATTGTAAGCCGCTTCGTTGGCTCTGTACAACTCATTTAAGGAGTTGTTACTCTTTGATCCAGACGACCTGAGTGTGAGATGCCTCCCAGTGAGCTCTTTTCTCTGACACAGCTTATGAATATATTATGTTTTTTTTATGTTAGGTTATTCAAACCATTAAACACCGTCAAACAAATGTTGTAATCAACACGCTCTGGATACTTCAACCAGTAAATACTTAACATTATCCAGCAGGCCAAGTCAGTAAAAAAGTCGAGATCCGACAACGTATCGCCGCTCTTCTCGCCATGTTTACGCCCGTGACGACAATTCGTAGTCACTAAGCGCTGTCGAGTTCGTAATTTCACTTATTAGTATTTGTCGCCGTTAGGCTGGCTTGCGGTACATTTTTGAACTATCATTTATGGCAATACACAATATTTTCCCCATGATTTGAATAAATGTCAAATTTGTTTACATAAATTTGTAAAATAAATATATAATATTGTCATATTTTAAGCACGAAAGCAAGTTATAATACGATTAAATTAAGTTTCTTTTTTGTTTATTGAATGTTTTGAGAGTAATTTTAAAAATTATTTTTAATTATATTTCGATCAATTTATCAAGTGTGATGACAGCAGCGTGTTATATTTTTACTAAAAACTACTCCGAATTTTCTTTTGCTAAGTGTTAAAATACATAGGTAAGTGATAAAATAGCTTACAAGAATACTTTCTCAAAATCAAAAATTATTTCAAATCTATACCTACGGAAAACATTTACGGACGCATATTTCCAATAAATATGTAACCATATAAACTTTTGTTACGCGGTAATTAACAATTAAAGAATTACGCGGAGTATTTAAGGGGTATGAAGAATCTCTTAAACGGCGTTGTTTAACCCGTTTATATAATTATTCTCAAAATAAATATGAAATTCGGCATTGTTTGCGTAAAAAAAGACATTCAATTCAACATGGCGGCGTTAGATCTTGTCACTCGACTCGATGTCGACCCAATCTCGCCGTCAAATAAGTGGGCGAGAACGATTCGACGCTTTATCTGCTTAGTGACTACCAAAACTGTCAAAATATCGATTAGTCGATATTTTGACAGTTAATCTCGACATTTATCGGTCGAGATCTACTTACAGACTTAGCCTGCAGGTCTTCATTCTGAAACGTAAATTTTGAAGATACTCGAAATGGTCGAAAACGGCCGGAAATTTTTGGTCTATATAAGAACCCTGCAAAGCCTTACTGGAATATATATGTACAAAGCAAAACACTTGGAATGCATTTATCGTGCCTCAAGTTAATTATTGCAACGGAATTTATACTGGTCTGCTAAACCTTCTGTTTTGCCATAGTACCAACTCTATTTCAAATGGCGTTTAATGCAGCGACAAGTTTAATTTGTGTTTCAGAAAAACAATGTCGCAATGAACCTCATCTAAACGAATTACACTGGTTTAAGTGTCCAGAACGAATTAATTATAGTACTTGTCTAGTGGTGTTTATCACATTGGGTCATTTGGCACAAAACTGTATTGCTGACACTGCTTGTTTATTACCAGTTAGGTTTTTTTTACTACTCACTACCCAAGGGGATATAGTGGGGGGTTATGAATTCGAAATTGAGGTTTATAGGGAGATGGTTATTTAATTATTAATATTGTTTCTGATCAATCAATTTATCAGTATGTTATTCAAAAGGTTATTTGCGGGTTCAAAAGGTATTGTTAAAACTAATCCCTCTATATTAAGATATACCACAGACAATTAGGGCACCTGATAATTCAAATGAATAAAAGATTTATAAAAATAATTGTATTTATTTAAATTACGGTTTTATATTGTAGTTGTTTAATAATTATTATATTCAATTTACACGTAGTAAGAATGTTGAGGAGAATTCGCGATACGTCAAGCCACGGCAACTGGAGATATTCCGAACGAATTGCAAATATGGAGACGGCTGTTTATAACTTCAGCTTGCGTTTCGTTGGCAACAATGATGTGAAGTTAGAGATGTTGGAACATCATAGGGATGTTCCACCACAGGCTATTTTTTATTGCAGATTATTAACTAGTATCATAGTGAGATTGTATTCTTAAAGTTTCATCACTATGTATCTGTGTGTGTGTTCTGTACTTTGTGCTGAGTGCGGCGTGCTTATTCTACTTAATCGATTATAGACTGATGTATCTACTCATTTTATTCTTGTCGAATTTTGCAAAATAGCATATCTAATACTCGTTTAGACCCCATTAGATTTTGAAGGATATCTGATAAGTGCCTTGTAGGTGCCTTGAGTTCCTGGTTATTCTATAATATCCCAACTTCGTCTCTATTGAGATATTAAAAGTTTGTCAATAAAAAAATGGAAAAATATATTTTTTTAAAGTTAAAATTTCAAAGTATAATATTCATTTAAGATGTTCCCCGTCAATGGAATGTATTTCATCCCTTTCACATACTTTTTACACAGCGAAAAAGAACATTTTTTCATGCTGACATCGTAAACACACACATGTTGGCGCTGAATTCATCTCACAGAGTAAGACACACGTCGCCATTTTGAACACAATGTTACAAAAACATCGAAATTCTATCAACTAGGAAAAAATATTTGGATTTCACATTAGTATATTATATTCCTCCTAGATACAATAGGAATACCCAAAAAATAATTCAATGATTGTTCACAAAAACGAGGAAAGGAAGGAGATAATTAAATGACGGCGAAGGATTATCGTTCAAGAATTATTATCTACGTAAACAAGCTAAAAACGACCTAATAATAATTCTGGCACGGTTCAGGAGAGACATCTATGCGAAAGTATTATCAGCTCATTTACAAAAATCGTGGCTTTCACGATTTACCAACTAATTTCTCAACGGATTGCGTTAAAAATATGTGTCATTTCATTCGATAGATAGCGATTGTGTTCTTATCTTATTTTCAAACGCTGTTAATTTAAGTACTTACTAGCATAAACAGAGTTTACAAATATTTTAGCGATTAAGGAAGTCAATAAAAAGACATAATTGATGTTTGAAATAAGTTTCATCGTTATTCGAAAGGTGGCGATGAAGTTTTCAACTTATTTTCAAGCGATGTTTGTTAACAATTATGCGTAAATAGAATTTAAAAAAATCGATTGATAAAGAAAGTCAATAAAAATGTATAATTGGTGAACGTTGCACAAGCGCTTAAAACCAGCCGATGACAGGACCAAAGAAAATGTTCCGAATGCATCATGAATTACGGGAGAGCTAAAATACATCAAATGTTCGACATCGTAGTGTAAAAAGACATAATTTATATAATTGTTATTTTTATTTTTTTTATTTACTTTTTGCAAAAAATCCTAATTTTTTTATAAATTTAGTGCTGTCTTGATTTGATTTGAGGCGCGACTAAATAAAGAAATGTCTGACGGATCATATCTATGCACTGTCAGCTCCTTAGATTATTTACATTATAATTCTATGGTCAGCTCAGTATTCCCAAGAAATACTGTTTCAGATTATTTATGCAATAAACAAATAAATATTACAAGATACCTACATTTACAATATTATGTATATGCATATCATGATGACTTGAATTTAATTTTTTTTCTTAATCTGTGTACAATAGTTAAGTTTATATTGTTTAGATACTTTTTAAAAATGTAAATAGTTACTCCTGTGAAATATAATAATATGTACACTGCTAGCCCTAGAACAGGTATACCTAGTTGGGCAGGAGTTATCTATTTTTAATGAAGATTATTTATATGGTGTGAAAAAGAATTAAATAAAAAAAACAGGACTTAAGCCCTGTAGGTACCTGATTTACTTGTTCTCCTATAAATATAATATTCCCACTTTGTATTAAATTTTAAAAAAATAATTTGTCGTTAATATAATATTTTATGAAAATTAGACGATTTTACATACATCATCAATCAAGTCTTGTTAAAAATTTCGTAAAATCAACAAAACATTATACATAAATAATACTGTTTTGAGTATAAAATACTCGCAGTATTTTGTCTCACATAATCATCAAGACTGGAAGTACAGTGAAAAACTATGTCTTCACCGGGAACCCAATTTGCGACCTTGTCTCGGTAGTATATTGACTACAATATATATACTGGGGAGGATAAACAAAATTCAACAGTCTCCTTCCCCACTCCATTAGAAAGGTTTCAGAACTTGTAGCTCCATTCATCCCCAGAGCGGCTGCTCATCTGACGAAACAAGAAACTTCTATCAAGCATATTTCATACCACTACAACTAGGAGTTGTGAGAGTGGAATATGGAGGATAAGGTACAACCATGAGCTGGAGAACCTTTACAGTGATCCTAACATAGTAAAATATATTAAAATACATCGGCTTCAATGGTTAGGGCACGTTCAGCGAATGGAGGAATGCCGAATCCCAAAGAAGATTCTCGACACACGACCGGAGGGGAGACGTGGTGTGGGGAGACCCAAGCTGCGGTGGATAGACGGCATACAGGAGGATCTAAAGAGGATTGGCGTGGCAAACTGGACAGTGCAGGCGATGGACCGATCTAAATGGCGAAAAATTCTGGAGGAGGCCAAGGCTCACAGTGGGCTGTAGCGCCAATGATGATGATGATGATGACAACTAAGAGTTCAACCACAAACGTGGAGGCCCGTCAGTCATGGCAAGGGTCTCCCATTCTAACAGTGCTTGGTAACAGGCGACTCGACAGCGAGCCTTCACGACACATTGACAGTACTTTTAGTTTAGCGGGGGATCCCTCCACCCCTTAGTACTCATGTGGGTGATTTACAGGAACCTCATTGCATTGAGAGTCCTTTCAGTTCTTCGATTCCCACGCCGTTAGTATGATGCGGGCTGAATCCTCGCCGAGTGTGACATTCCCTGCTCTTCCGTAGGTAAGAATTGATGGGGCACAGACTGTTTGCCCATAATCCTAGGGTGGGGCTGCGGTCACCCTTAACTCTACTGGTTTGGCCCCTATAGCCAGAGCCTAGTCCCAGATATACATGGGAGAGTTCATCATCATCACCGGCACTGCAGTTCGCTATGGACCCTGGCCTCCTTCATAATTCGTCTCCATCCCTTTCTATCGACTGCCAGTCTTCTCCAATTTATCAGGTCCATTTTTCTTATATCGCACAGCACGTCATCCAGCCATCTCAACCGAGGTCTGCCTCTTAGATTAAAGAACTCCCCTAATGGGAAAGTTCACTTTACTAAAAACAGCGAGAATCGATCCAAGGATCATTTTTCTCAGGAGTGAGATGTCTACTTAGTCACAGTTGCGACAAACAGTAAAAAAATCAGAGTATTGTTATTTATAACAAAAATACTTTTATTTGAAAAATAAAGCTTTAAGAGATTCGCACAATAAAGAAATTCGTCACTTTGTTAGGTGAGGCTGAAATTTTACAATGTTTACAGGATCCCCAAGTCAAATTCAGTTGACTGGCTACAAGCTACCAGCCCTCTATGTGTGTGTGAAGAAATATATATTTTGCAGGAAAAAATGGTAATGCGTATTAGGTACATCACGTACTATGTCTTTGATAGAATAGAAGGAATTTTTAACACTCCTAAGAAATAGTGGAGAGTCGTGATTACGCTGCTTTTAAGTGTATTTTTTAAAACAATTTTTTGTGTATCATGTAGAGAGACCATTCTTTGAGTTGCATCATGATATTTTTGAGCGTTTATTGAGAAATTATTGGAGACCATTAGAAGAGAATTATGTGTACCAGTCGCTCCTAGAACTGTGGAATGATCTTCCGAAATCCACCTCCGTTTTTCCACCTTCCTTCTTACAACCCGGGTATTTTTAAGATCCGAATTCATCTTTTCCTGAGTAGATTGCAAACCCTTCCAAAGGTTTCGTTGTGCGCTTCTTCGGAAAAGTATAATTGTGGAATCTCTCTTTATTTATAATGAGAGAGTTCTTTTTGTTGAATCGTGGAATCTGGGAGTTTTCAAATGAAGAAGATTTGTTCTTGTAATTTACTTACATAATTACAATATATTGACAATTAAATCGTTGTACAATTTACAAGATTGAGTTTCAGATTAGATACTATCTATAAGAGGTAAATATGTACATTGAAACATATACTTTTTATTGTTCCAATCCAACAGGGATAATAATAAGTTTTCAATAAATAATAAAATATTATAAGTACCAAATTATTTTCCTAGCAACACCTCAATCATGTAATGATCTACTGACATCTATCTAACTTTCTTAAAGTTTTTATACTTTAAGAAACAACCCATTGAAAGGTTCTGAACCTAGCTATGAAACCACAAACCAACTTCCATAGATGTCACTGCTATACTTTTCATTGTGTTTAATATTAATAAATAAAGAATGCTTTAAAAACTACATTGAAAAAACGCAATCAAATATAACTAAAAATCCAAAAAGCTTCTGGACTTATATTAACTCGAAGAAGGAAAATATTAACACCATTCCTACACAAGTATTCTTCAATGACCTTAAAGCAAATAATGGTGAAAAAATTTGTGATGTGTTCCTCAAATACTTTTTCTCCATCTTCGACCACCCACCCCATTCCAAATTCACTCCAAGACACATATCATGAAAATATATCGGAAGGAATGTGTTCAATCTCATTTGATATAAACAAAATTTTTACATATTTAAAAAATCTCAATATTCAGAAAGGTCCGGGACCAGATTCAATACCAGCAATTATTTTAAAAGAGTGTGCCGAAATACTTGCATAACTTTTGAAGTACCTATTCCAGCTATCATTCAACAGTGGAATTATGCCGAGTAAATGGAAGACTGCTTTTATTTCTCCAATTTTTAAATCTGGCAACCGTTCTGATGTAAAAAATTACCGACCCATATCTAAAACCAATATAATAAGTAAAGTCTTTGCCTTTGTTAAACGCAATATCTCCACTAATCAACATGGTTTTATTCCGGGTCGATCCACCACCAGCAATTTGCTGGAATTCACTAACTTTGTGACAGACGCAATTGATAAAAATATCCAAGTCGATGCTGTGTACACGGATTACAGCAAGGCGTTTGATCTGTTGAATCATCATATCTTAATTCAAAAATTCAGGTCGCATAGCAACCGAGTTGTCAACAACATTGTGTTTATATTCGCTCTGAAAAAAATATTGTTTTTTACTAAAATATAAGTGTATTTTATATTTATTGTGCACTAATTTCATTATTGTGAGTTTTATTTTGTATCCGTTCATTATCCATGAATATGGATTTGGATATTCCACCTGATCCGGGACCAAGTCCAAGTGTTAAAAAATCTGACATATCAACGCCACCTAAACAAAACAACAAGAGACCTAACACAAATAATTCTGACATTATCCATCCGTCTAAAGCTCCAAATTTAAATAGTTCTCCGGAAAAATTGTACAATACTCATAGTGAAATTGAAAACCAATACCTGGAAAATTCGCCTGGGCCTTACATTGTTTTCGTTCAAGATATTGACTCTAGCAAGAATATTCACCCAATGAAAATTGGTAATATCCTTATTAAACATAACATTAAAAATATTTCTCCGGGTGGAGTAAAATCAGAAGGGAGAAATAAAATCTCAATTACTTTCAAAGATGCTAAGAGTGCGAATCAATTCACGACAGCAATTTTTTTAAAAATAAATAATTTAAAGGCCTATATACCTAGATTCAAGGTGACAAAAATGGGTTTGATTCGTGGTATTTCAACAGACTTTTCGATTGACGATATTATAGAAAATTGTGCAGTACCAAACCATATTGGGAAGATTTTAAAAGCAAGACGCCTCAATTTTAAAGATAAATCATCAGGAGAAACAATGTGGAAACCATCGCAATCTGTTGTCTTAACGTTCGAAGGACAAAATCTCCCAGAGTATGTTTACCTTTTTTATAACTCTCTGAAAGTTGAAACTTATATATTTCCAACAATACAATGTTACCGCTGTTGTCGCTTTGGTCACACGAAGATTCAGTGTCGTTCTATTATTCGCTGCTTCAAATGTGGAGATAGTCACCTTGGAGAAGTTTGCCAAATGGTGGACTTTTTAAAGTGTATAAACTGTTCAGGATCTCATTCAGCTACAAGCCCAATGTGCCCGGAATTCACTCGGCAAAAAAATATTAAACATTCAATGGCTACAAAAAATATATCATATCTGCAAGCATCTCAACTCTTCCCAACTTCTGTGAAAAGCTATTCTGAAGTAACTAATAACCAATTGAACAATAATCAAAGTTTTAAAAAAACAATATACACTAAAATGTCATCGGAAACTCAAAAACAGACAATTCCTCATATTAATATTAAAGAAATAAACAAGTGCATGTCGTATTCAAATGGTGAAGCTAGCCATCCTACAAATGGATGCGCTGTTTTAAGCCAGTCAACTGCTTCTGCATCTAATGAAGTCCAAGAAAATATTTTCCAAGATGATACCCATTCTGTTGTATATTTAATTACGCAAATTCTTATTAGTTTAATTTCTAAATCAAATTTTAATTTACCGTCCAACGTTGCCAATCTTATCCCGCTTTTAAATTCTTTTTTAAAAAATGGTTCGAAATCACAAAACCCATAATCCTTTAAACATTTTACAGTGGAACTGTAGAAGCGCAGTGAGTAATAAATCAGATATTTTATATTTATTAACGAAATATAATATTTCTATTGCAGCAATCTCGGAGACTTGGTTCACTCCAGGTATTCATTATAAATTCCCTGGATTCTCTTGCATCCGCGATGATCGATCCGATTCTTACGGAGGATCCGCCGTTCTTATCAAATCTTCTCTTTCTTTTAATAAGATTAATTTAAATCCCCACCCTTCTTATCAAGTTGTTGGTATTACTCATAATAATATATCTTTCTTATCCGTCTATATTCCACCTAAAACTCATTTTGATGTAAATTATTGGAATGCAGTTATATCATCTCTCTCATCAGATTTTTATATCCTTGGCGATTTCAATGCCCATTCCACCTCATGGGGATGTTCTATTTCAGACTCAAATGGAATATCAATATTAAATTTTATTGATGACAATAATTTATGTATCATGAACGATGGGTCTCACACAAGATTGAGCAACCCTAATCAAAATCTCAGTGCAGTTGATCTTTCAATTTGTACTACTAACTTAGCATCTTCCACTGCATGGACTATCATTTATGACTCATTATCTAGCGATCATTACCCCATTATTTTAAATTCATCTCTTTCAAATCCACGAGAACCTTTGTATACCCGTAAAAAACATGATCTGAACAAAGCAAATTGGTCAAAATTTTCTCAGTTAATAGAATCAAAATTAGATTCGATTATTCCTCTTAACTCACTTTCTGATATCTCTCAGATTCCCATTGCATTGTCCAATCTGATACATACTTTAGAAATTGCGGCCGACTCAGCCATTCCCTTATGCAAAAAATTCTCCAGGCATACCCCACAAGCTCCATGGTGGGATGAAGAATGCTCCAATATTATAAAATTAAGAAAAGAGGCTATGCATAAATATAGGAAAAACATGTCCCTAGATAATTATTTGGCGGTTAAGATGATCCAAGCGAAAGTAAAGTTATTTCTTCGTAAGAAAAAACGAAAAGGGTGGATTGACTTTTGCAATTCCCTCTCACCAGATTCTCCCATTTCATATGTCTGGGAAAAAATCCGCAGATTTAGATCGGCTTATTCTTCTAAAATTCAACATGCTTGTACGAACACCTGGATTGAGTCATTCTTAGATAGACTGGCCCCTCCTTATGCCCCTAATTTAAACGAAATTAAATATTATGCGAGCATAGAGCCTTCTTCCTCCTGATTTTGTGCCCCTTTTACTATGGAAGAATTGCTAATTCCTCTTAAAACAGTTCACAGTAATACCCCTGGAATCGATAACATCCCTTATTCTTTTATTCAACACTCTCCCCTCAAATTCAAATCTTTCCTTTTAGATATTTATAATTTCATATTTCAATCTGGCTATATACCTAAATCCTGGAAAACTCACTTAATTCTGCCCATTCTTAAGCCTGGTAAAGACCCAACAATAGGGTCTTCCTATCGCCCTATTGCTTTGTCATCATGTTTTCTAAAATTACTAGAACATTTGATTAAAAACAGAATAGACTGGTTTGTGGAAAGTAAAATGTTGCTTTCTCCAATTCAGTTTGGCTTCCGAAAATCTAAATCCTGTTTGGATAATATCAGTATTTTGACTACTGACATCCAAATTGCATACACAAAACAACAGTTTACTTTAGCTGCATTTTTGGATATAACTAGTGCATATGATAATGTCAATCTTTTTTTACTCCAAGAAAAATTGTTTAAAATTGGAATTCCTAGAAAAATATCCCAACTCATACACAATATTTTTTCAGAAAGAATAATAAAAATTCTGAACTCCAACGAAGACAAAATCCGTACTATTTGGAAAGGTTTACCTCAAGGGTCAGTTTTAAGTCCCATCCTCTTTAACATATATTGCCATGACATACACATATGTGTTGAAGGCCTCTGTTCTATTCTAATGTATGCTGATGATGTTGTTTTATATCTTTCTATGAAAAAAATTGATACAGCTGTAAAGAATTTTAACATTGCCCTTAAGTGTCTTAATGTATGGCTTAATATAAATGGTCTTGAACTTGCTCCGCATAAAAGTCAAGTTGTGGTCTTCTCCAAAAAACATAAAATACCTAATATATCTATCCAAATTGACCGTATACCGATTCCAATTTTTGAGACTGTTAAATTTCTTGGTATAATCCTCCATCGTAAATTATCATGGAAACCTCACATTGATTTTATTATTTCTAAATGTGAACGAAACATAAATGTTCTTCGTGCAGTTACAAAGGTGTGGTGGGGTGCTCATCCATCTACAATGAAACTTCTTTACAATACTCTCATCCGTAGTCACATGGACTACGGCAGTTTTTTATGGGATCCTCTACCAATATATCTCAAATTAAATCTTGAAAAATTACAGTCAAAATGCTTACGATTAATAATTGGTGCTATGTCCTCCTCGCCCATTAACTCTCTTCAAATTGAAAATTCTGATATGCCACTTTCCCTCAGAAGACAACTGTTATCAGATAAATTCATTTCTAAAAGACTTCGTTTGAGTACCCACCCTCTCCCTAATAAATTGGCTACACTCCATTCAATTACTCAGTCGAATAACTTTTGGAAAAATAAATCCCCCCCTCTTTTATGTAAAAGTTATTTTTCACTTTCTTCTAAAATTCCTCCGTTTACCTTTTCACCAATCCTGCCATATTATCAATTATCATATAAGGCAATAACTGTGCCGATTAATTCATTTGAAAACATAGGTTTAGACAAATCGTCACATTGTGATTCAAATAATATTAATAAAATGTTTAAAAACATAATTTCCTCACATTGGCCATCAGCTATTTGCTTATACACAGACGGTTCCAAACTCGAATCAAATGGATATTCTGGAGCTGCCATTTCTATTCCTTCACTCAATAAATCTTATAAATTTAAATTGCCACCAGAAACGTCCGTCTTTACCGCAGAATGCTTTGCTATAAAAGAAGCCCTTGTTATCTCCCAAAACTTATATTCTCCTGATATTTTCACATTCACTCAGTGCTATTAAACTCATTAAAAATAATGTCTCCAAAGTCCCAGATAACGATTTAATATGCTCAATTAAGTCTTTATTATCATCCTTGAAAAATGACAAAAATATTTCGATTGCTTGGATCCCTGCTCATGTAGGTATTATTGGTAACGAAATTGCCGATACTGATGCTAAGTCTGCAGTTTCTTCAGGCGTTGTAGCAAAATCATTTTCTTTACCTAATTCTGATCTGATTCGCTCTTTAAAAAACTCAATATGGAATCAATGGAACTCTGATTGGCTGTCTGAAACCAAAGGATCATTTTACAAATCTATTCAAAACAATATCATTCCAAGAAGACCTTGGTACAACGATGTTAAATTTTCAAAAAAAGAAATTTCAATAATTTGTCGCATGAGAATTGGTCACTGTCTAATTGCAAGTCATTTAAATAAAATTAAAATAGTCGATAGTGATGTATGTGAATGCAATACCGACATAGAAACGTTGGATCATCTGTTCTTTTCGTGCCCAATCCAGTCTTCTGGTAATCTTTACAACGAATTTAGTGAAATCTCTAGACCTTTTAATGTTGCTCACCTCCTAGCTCTCAAAAAAAATAATGTGTATCGTAAGCTAATAAAATTTATTGTTAAAAATAATATCCTTCTGTAATGTACTTTTTGATATTTTATGTTTATTTTTAGTGTTAAGTGACTTTCTTTTATTTGATACTGTTCATAGTGTATGTCTTGTTTATTTTTAAGTTTGAGTGTTCTGTGAATACAATTATGGCACAAATCATACAATATTGTGTGAATTGCCTAATAAATATAAAAAAAAAAAAATAAAAAAAATTCAAAAATTAAAAAAATTTGGCTTCCATGGAGATCTTCTAAGATGGCTCACTTCATATATCCGCAATAGATTTCAGGCAGTTGTGACCGGTGGCTATACATCTAATTGGATTACCACTCCATGCGGCGTTCCACAGGGCACACTGCTGGCCCCTATCCTTTTTAATATATATGTAAACGACATCACCTCTTGTTTCAAATTTGTCAAAGTAATAATATATGCAGATGACATGAAGCTCTATACAAAAATAAATAGTGTTCAAGACTGCCGTAAATTTCAACAGGATCTAGAGCATCTTCAAACATACTGTAAAATAAATTCTCTTAACTTAAATCCACAAAAATGTCAAATTATCACGTTTACAAAAAAAAAAGAATAAAACCTTCTTTACCTATACACTTAATAATTCCCCTATACCTAGAAAAGAATCGGTGAAAGACCTAGGAATTATTATGGATAGTAAACTGTCATTTGACGATCACATGAATAATATAAGTAAAAAAGCCAATAAAATGTTGGGCTTCATCATCAGGAACTGTAAACCTTTTTCAAATATTGAATGCCTCAAAATTCTATATACATCTATGGTAAGAAGTCATTTGGAGTACGGATCGCAAATTTGGAACCCGATGTATCTTAAGTACATAAATAGACTGGATAGTGTACAAAAACGCTTCCTCAAACACCTCATCTATAAATCTGGCTGTCGGGAATTAATGGGCCCGCATAATCATATAAATAACCTATACTTAGCTGAATCAAAATTTAATTTACCATCACTATCATCTAGACGAATAACTGCAGACTCACTATTTTTGTTTACACTATTTCATAACATTATTGATTGTCCAAATTTATTAGAAAATATCTCACTTCACATTCCAAACCGCAATGTCAGATCGAAACCTACTTTTTCTATTTCACACTCTAAAACTAATCTAAGGAAAAATTTCTTTACTAACCGGGCCACCTCCAATTTTAACAACCTGCTCAATAACATTGACTTTTTTCATACCCAATCTCTACACTCGTTCAAAATTGCGATAAAGCGCCAACTTTGCACTGATAACATAACTCAAAATTCCACTCTCTAGTATATACATGAGTATATATTATGTATGTGTCACCATAATGGTTGCAACACCTTCTTCGTTGATCCTTAAGTAAGTTAGAATCCCATGTTATGATTCTAGAATATTATAATCCTCTCTGTACTATTCCCTGTATGTTTCAGGTGTGTTCCTATAATTTTTTTTTTTCTCATTTTTCGTAAATTGTATGTTAAGCTTTTAAAATTATTTGATATGATGTCCTATTATTATGTACTGTAGTCTACATTTACTTGTTTTTTTTTTTCATTGTCTTTAATATCATTATGCTCTACTGTACTGTTGGATATCCAAAAAATAAATAAATAAATATTTAAAAATAAATTTAATTTAACATATTTTACAATAATGGAAACAAATTCTAATAGCTGGTGTCCCCTAAGCAGCAATGTTAAAAAAGTATATTCAATAGTTAATGGATGCATGAAGAGCATGTATATTCAATAGTTAATAGATCCATACCATACCATACCATACCATCACGCCATTTCCCTATTTGGGGTAGGCAGAGAGAACCGAACGCCAGACTCCTCTCTCTTGACATACATTCCTCGCTTCATTCACGTCCATACATCGTCTCATACACGCTCTTCTATTATTCTTACTTCTAACATCTCCATCTTTCAAAATCCCATTTATGTGATCGTGCCAACTCTTTCTTGGCCGACCTCTACTTTTCATTCCTCTTTTATCAGCCTTGTATACTTTTTTTGTCAGACGGTCATCACTCATTCTTTCTATGTGGCCGTTAATAGATCAAATTATAAAATATAATACAACCATACATTGACCTACTTAATAATTACAATCTATGCACACTAAAAGAGAGACGTACCCTGATTGACATGACAACACTACACAAAATAATCAATAGCACTTTTGACTGTCCAGCACTCGTTAGCGCAATTAACATAATATATACATGCACCACTCAGATGACAAAGAAATAATTCACTCTTCGTCCCCTCAATTTCAAACGCAAATACAGGATTTAGGAAACCAATTAACAGAATGTGCAATGAATAAAACAAAACCTTCCCAGACACACACACATCTTTTCCAAATCAGACGCAGAATTCAAACATGAAATACGACACATTCAAAAATCATCACCACAACACGCGATGACATAATACACATATGTACACCACTTATAATCTTGAATTATGGTTCTTAATTTTTAATTTCAATATTAAACTATTCTTATGTTTTTATATAATTATTGTTTTTTTTGACCCCTAATGTTTTTGGATAGTCAATTTCTTAACTATTTAATTTAATTTATGGCTCGAATATTTTTATTATTTCATATGCGCAAACATTGGATTTTTTTCCCTGTCGGGAGTCAAAGATATTTTTTAACAGATTTTTAAATTATCTCAATAGAGACGAAGTTGGAATATTTATTGTAGGAGAACCGGGAAATAAGCGCATACAGTGATCACGTAAACCAGCCGATGACAGGTCGTAAGCCCTGTAGGTGCCTTGATTTCCCGGTTCTCCTACAATAAATATTCCAACTTCGTCTCTATTGAGATAATTTAAAAATCTGTTAAAAAATATCATTTATGGCTTTTTATTTGTTATTGTGTTACCCTGCAAACTACATTGTGAATACTGTAAGGTTGTGAATACTGTAAGGTTGTGAATACTGTAAGGTTGCAGATAAACGACTTATTATATTATATTCTGTTTGTATTCCTTAATGAATAAAAATATAAAAATAAAAATAAATTGTCTAATGGCAATGAGCCCCCCTTTGTTCATTTGCTGTACATGGAGATGTATTAATAAATAAGTCCTACCTACTTCATATTGATAATGTATAAGTTAACTTGAAAGTTTTTTTTTTTACTTTAAATTTTGTATCCTAATTTTCTCTTATTTATGTAACTCTTACTTGTGTTACTTACGTGTGTGATTAAAATGAGCTCATAATTTTGTGTGCATCCATAATAATAACTATTGGACGTCCAGTACTCATAATAATAACCAAAAAATATTTTCTTTTTGTGAAAATTGAAAGCTGGATGTCTGTCAATGTACCCTTTTTATAATAATTTAAAATAAAGTATACAAAGTGACATAAGTTTCCAATAGGTATCCGTCAATTTCTTCTCTATGATTTAATCTGTGAAAAGATTCTATATGCTCTCACGTTCTGGATATTTTAGTTTTTTAAAATAATTGTTTAAATATAGTTTAAAAAATGAAAAAAATACGTAAAAATGAATTGAGGGAATGTCAGCCTTCAAGAAGAAAATTAGATTTTTAAAATCGAATATTCGATTTTCATAATAATAATATATTTATTTATTTAACATAAGAAAAGAAAACTTACAGAAACAATACACCACAGAGACCACTCAGTATTTATATAAAAACAAACAAAAAATATACGAAACAAAAAACATGATAAATAAAAAATAATAAATTAACCATGGTTGCTACCTGATTGGCATCATTCCATCACTTTACCTATGTCTTTCTAACTAGGAATAATTCCTGTTTTAAGACAGACAATTTCAATGTATTTTCACTACGCTTTTACATCATGCGATAGAAATTTCAATCGATTGAAATAAAAAAGAACATAAACATGAATATAAGAAAGAAGAAGAAAAAGATTTTTGCCTTAACAAAATGTAAAATAAAGCATAAAAGCCTTAACAAAATATAAATACAAGAGCATTAACAAAATATAAAATAAAGCATATAAGTACATTGGTAAAAGCAATTTAACAAGCTAAAAATAAACTAATAATTCTAGCGCAGTTCAGGGGTGACATCTGTGCGAGAGTATTGTCACCTTATGTATAAGGACTGTTGCTATCATTGTTTTCTAAAACCAATTTCTCAATAGATGGCGTTACAAAAAAAGGTTTTTTCGTTACTTCTTAGATGACGATGGTGCTTATTTTCAAACGATCAGTTTCTCATTATTAAAATATATAGAACTTTCAGATTTGAATTGATAAGGGAACTCAATAAGAAGGCGTAATTGGTGAACGTTACGCAAGCGCATAAAGTGATCACGTAAACCAGCCGATGACAGGTCGTAATCCCTATAGGTGTCTTAGTTCCTGGTTCTATAATACTCCGACTACGTCTATATTGAGATGTTAAAAATATGTCAAAAAAAAACTTTTAAGTATCGACTAAAAAGGACGCTTCCTGCCAACGTTCCTATTTTTCTATTTGATATTATAATAAAGAGATATTTTGGATATTAACGAAGAAAGATATTCCTTTAATCAATGAGGATGAGCCGACGACCCATGAATTCAATACTACTTCAAATATATATCTTATGAACAGATGAGGTTTCATTCTAGTAGTCAGGAGTTCAGTTTTGGCCACAATCCACTAGTTTTTTTTTGTTTGAATATTACGTTCTCCGTTGTAAAAGGACAACCTCAATTCGGATGATCCGTAAAGCATGTGCTCGTGGGGTTGAAAAAAATGTGCTTTATGGGGGGTTGCGGGGTGGGGCGGGCGCCAAGATTGATGGTGAGAAAATACATGTGTCATTTGCACGAAGGACCACGTTTGATTGAAATTTGCCAAAAAAGGGCCAGTCATTCTGGCCAGGGATGGAACTGATTTTATTTAAATTCTGTCGCCCTGAGAATAATATCGGTCTGTCGCGAGGCATATTTTTCGTGGCGGGTCCATGTATCAGAAAATGTACGTAGTGTAACGCGATCGTTAGTCCATTCCACGATAAGCATATTATGTAGGCACAGCTTTATTCGTCTCAGAGGAGAATTTGAGCCGTACGCACATCTCAAGTTATCCCAAGCACAAAAAATTGAGTCGTACGCACACATTAGTTATCCCAAGATCAAAAGTTTGAGTCGTACGCACACATGAGTTATCCTAAGAACAAAAGTTTGATTCGTACGCACACGTGAGTTATCCCAAGAACAACAATTTGAGTCAATTTGAGTCGAAAAGACTTATTATTAACTAACTACTTACTATCAACGTTATAAAATAAATTAGAGTTTTTTTTGTGATGATACTATGTATATTAGATTTACTGATATATAACTTGCAAGATCAAGTCTAAGACTGCGTATTCAATATCAAGAACAAGATCAAGATTCGATAGAGTTTGCAATACCAAGACTACCCCGGTCTTTCTTGGTCTTATATTTGCACATCACTAGTCACAAATTGGCCTAAGACTGCTAAGACTGAGATCTAAGTTTCGATTGCTTTATTGCTTCTCTGGGCTAGAAATAGAGGTAAGTCGTTAGAAATTACCATACGGCAAAATACTCGCCACGTGCTCGTGGTGCAAGAATGTGATTATTATAATGACTTGATAATTTATCAAGCCAATGCGACGCGATCTGCGACTGTGGACAAACGCAGGACAGCGAGCACCTCCTAGTATGTCCAATGGCTCCTGGCCAGTGTGATTGGGATACTCTTAATGTACGAGCCCACCTAGAGGACGACGCAAAGGATTTTGTAGCATTTAGGTCCGGATGAGTATTTAGTCTCATATTATGTGTTGACCGGCACGACAAGATGAAGTTCAAGCCAATTCATAATAATTTCCCGTGTAACTTGCACGGATAGAATGAGGCTGTAACATATTTTCATAGACTTCGGCGTCGTTTTATAGGGTGAGTGGAAAATATTTCCAATAACTTAAAAGCAATTGAGTTAGCGACAAAAAATTAAGAAAAATAATAAAAATATCTTTTTCGGCGTTCGGAGAGCCATTAAATTGTTTTTATAGCAAAATAATAAGGTAGGTATTCAGAGCGAATAAAACAATTTTAATACATTTGCATATTTTATAAATGGGGCTTTAAAATGTATACCCATAAAAAATAAATTGAAATAAATATAAAAATAATTATCTAACGTTTTCGAAATGATGGTCAATAGGCAACTAAAAATAATTTCATTTTCATGACATTTTCATATACAAATACCAGAAAAATGATTTGCACATTTTTCTACTGGGCTATAGATGGGTATAGATGAGGATTATTTATTTATTTTACTTTATATACTTAAGAAGCATGTTTCAGCGTGATGGAAGACTGAAAAAAGATATTGAAAGGAGAGTAATGGCAGGAAATAGAATGAATGCTGCATTAAGATCTGTAATGGCTGACTCAATTATTTCGAGGCAAGCAAAGCTCGCGGTACACAATGGTATCTCTAATGTATGTTAGTGAGACATGAACTTGGTTATGTTAACTACATATTTCTTTATTGAAGAATTTTGAAATTTTTACAGCTGGGGCTTTCAAATACGATTTATTTATCGTATGGGTTAATCACATATACATCATAACATTAGGAAAGTCGCAGTCACCTACCCCACTCCATAGGGAACTAAGTGTTCTGTTGATCCCCGGAGCGGATGCTCGTCGGAAAAAACAAGAACTACCACCATGCATATTTCATACCACTGCCACTAAGAGTCCAACCACACTCGTGAAGGCCCGTGAATCATAGCAGGGGTTACCCTCCCAGCAGCTCCACGAACAACAGACTGCCACAGGAAGCCTTCGCCACGCCCGTAGTACTTTTAGTTCTTCGATTTCCACACCAGGCGCAGCGTTAGCTGCACCTGTCTCGTCATCAACTCGGGTACCGCCGAGTGGGTCGTGCCGACCAATCATCACGGGGGGCTCCTCCACCCCTTAGTACTCATGTTGGCGAATTTCAGGTACACCACCGGACAGTACTTCGATTTCCATCGCCCGATGATGCAGACTTACTCATCGCCACGTTTGATGAGTCACCGCCGAGCGAGGCATTAAGGCGTCTGCCCTGCTCTTCCATAGGGAAGAATTGAAGAGGGTACTGACCTGTTACCCAGAATCCTAGGGTGGGGCTGCAGCCACCCTCAACTTTACTGGCTAGGCCCCTATGGCCGCTACCTAGCCCCAACATCCAACATACATCATAACAAAACAAAGTTTAGATACAAAGTTCAAACACGAGACCACTGGTCTTACTGGGTAATTCTGTAGTTTTACCAAACCGTACAGTCGTGGTGCTAATGGGTTTTGTATGGTAAGTACATTCTTTTCTTCGAAGGTAAGTTTATTGCTGTTACAGTAATCCTTTATTTTCCTTTGGTATTTCCTATTTGGGTCAGTAGTCAATTGTTCACAATTATCATAACTTTGTATTGTACTTTGTATACAATAGAATTTCCTGTAAGTATACTGGTCATTGTGGAAGGGACATAGGGACGAGAATAAATGAACACCTTAGACTCTTAGAGAATTCAGGGATCTTTCTGGATACCCTGAGATGGCGGACCATCGCATAGAACACGATCATAATTTTGATCGTGACAATTTTAAGGTTTTACATCTGTAGTCGAAGAGGGACGAAAATTGGATGCTCTGGAAGTTCTAGAAATTAATAAACATCTTAAAAATCATGATAATTTGATAATATCCAAATTCGTATGTCCTCTCCACTGCTTAAAAAATCCAGACACCTACACCTATTGTCATCATAAATATATAAACGTATACACTAATGACAAACTTAACTTTTTCTTACTTATAGTATAACTTATAATTTTTATTAACTACTGTATAAAGTTATATTGTACTTATTGTTATTATTATACTTGTAAAAAGGATTTTAATAAATAAATAAATAAATAACGCCCCCCCCCCCCTTTTAACCGCTACTAACCACTCGCCCTAACGCTACGTCCTACGTAGACGATTCAAAGCGAACGCGATTATGAAGCGATGCGGTGCGGATACAAGCGAATTCAATACGATGCGGTGCGACGCGGCGGCTCTGTCTTACGTGTGCGCGAATCGTTCCCTCTGCCGCCAGCTACTGTCATGGATGTACTTATATAAAATACTAAAGAAGTATGTACGGCAGAGAAGTGAAACTAATAATGTTTACTTAGAGAGGCATATTTATGGGGGATATCACAATTTGTATGAAGAATTACGTGATCTTGAATTAATAAATGAGACTGAATTTACATTTTCCGGGAAACATGTCAAAATTTGACATTCGTGCAAGCGAGGGAAAACTTTGAGTGTTTTGAACAACATCCTATTGTAAAATAGCAATAATAAATAAATGTGTTTACTTGTAGACCCATTTATTTTTGCCAAATCCTAAAATTCGCGGTTCGATAATAATAATTCTTTTGTTCCATAATATGGGACGTTCATGGACAGAAATTAAAATTTCTGTTTCTAACATGTCAAAAAACAATAGCACCGCTATCAATTCGCGCGAAAATATCAAACCAACTGATCGCGTTCGCTTCGCATCGCGCCGCGCCGCATCGAAACCAACTCGCGGTCGGTAACGTAGGACACTTCCATACTTACCGACTGTTTGTTATTTTCGCGCCGCGCCGCGCCGCTTCGCATTCGCTTTGAATCGCGTACGTAGGACGTCGCGTTACTTTACCGTTACATACAGCTCCAAACCCGACCCCTCCCCCCTCCCCACCCTCAACAACTTACTATGTACTGGCAATTTAAATATTTTAAGTATCGCCTCCGATGATGATGGGTAAACCATCGAAAGCGCTCAGGCACTTATTACAAACTCAATTCGTGGATTAAAACTGTGTTAATTTGTTAATTTTTAATAATTTTTCATCTTGAACTTCCACTCTGTGAACATAACAACATTAAACTTAATCTTAAGCTTATCTAAATCTAATTAAAATAAACTTCATGCTTCACAATAATACTTATAGTAATAATAATAGGGGATTTATTATTAATTATTCGTTAAATGATTCAAGATCATTCCGAGGATGCTGTAGTTTAGTTATGTGCTACTCAGGACGCCCACACAGAATTCAAACGGATTACCAACTGTGCCACGGGGGTTTTTCAACCTTAGAAAGAGTCAGAATCATAAAATTTGTTATTTTTTTTTATCCAATTAATTTAGTTACTAAATACCTATAAATATTCATGTTAATCAATGTTTAAAATGAACTTTATATTAATTCTTCGAAGGAAGCAATAAGAATAATGAAAACTAAGCTTTTCGTATTAGCATAACTTCAAACTTAAGTTGTAATAAATTATCGAAAACACTAATAGCTTTGAAAATTATAACAAGCTTTGTAAAGTCATACGTATATTATAATAATAGAAAGAACAAGTCTGAAGTTTAAGGCGATATAATCTTTAATTACAAAAAGCAATAGAGTACTTTGTAACAATATTTATTTTCAGAAAAGTTTTGCATAAGAATAATTGGGATCTCACTAGCTTAAAGGCTATAAGTGAGTTTCCAATACAAAAAAGGTCAAGTACATTCCTTGTCACAGTATTATAATTATAAGATGTTGTTCATGTTATTGATTTAATTACTACTAATCAAGTTTCAAATGTTTTTAATTACTTTTTGCAATATTTTTTTAAATTATCGTTTTAACTGAGGATATTTTATCAAGTTTATCCATATCACTTGGAAGGGTGTTAAGCTTACTCTGAGTGTCCTTTAAGGTGCCATATAAACCTAAACACCTCAATAATAATAAAAAAAACACCACCATAATATAAACCTAAATATGTTTAACAGTGTGTTTCTAGAATAATTAGTATAAGTCTTTTCAACATTTCTCTAGTGAATGTTCGTCAGACAATTTTAAAATTCAGCCTAAATTCCCATAAATAAGTGATTAAAAATATCCTTTTTTACAGCATTTTTGTTAAATTACTCCATAGCCATGAGTCGTGGAGAAATAAATCTTTTATACGCTCAAAGAGTGCATAAAATCAAAGTGAACGACCGATAAAGTTTTTTCATTTTAACTAAGGTTTGCTCTAAAAATGCAAAAAATCAACAAATTTGGGGTTTACGATAATTCAAATCACGTATAAACCTTTTTTAACGCACGCGATATTTACCCTTACTAACGCGTTACTTCATAGTGCATTGGGAGGTTTTAATATATCATGTTTCAGTCACTAAGTTTAGCGTTATATGTCCTCTTAACATTGATAGTTTGTCCATCTGGAAATTATATATTTATTTTGCACAACTTGTCTGGAATTATATATATTTTATACAGATATTTTAATATATTCATTAGAGAAGTAATTATTTAATACTAGTTGCATGTAACACATGAGATCCAACTGTCGATAGCGATAGTATGTATAGTTGAAGAATAAGTACCAAACTATAAATTAATATTTTTATAGAAAATTAAATTATCTAGTTGGGGTGCTTCGGCTTTTTTCGATATTTAAAAAAAATGGAAATATAGGCAGTTAAACTCATAAATTTATCATAAAAAAATACTTTTCTTAATAAAAAATGTTTGAAAAACCCTGGAATTTTTTTGAAAAAACTGATTTGAGATTATGTATTTGTCTATGGTTGTACCAATTTTCAGCGTTCTAGCTTTTATGGTTTCTGATATATATGGAAAAATAAAATAAAAATTCAAAAGTTGATAACCCCTGACTGAAACAAAACATGAAAATTCCGAGTATAAAAGTTTTGTAGGCCTGTAACTGTTTATATATTCTGAAATTTTAGGCTCTGTAAATTGAGCGATCAAAAGTTATAAGGGGGACACACACACACACACACAGACACACGAAATGTTCTACTCCAAATTCTGAGTAAATCCGTGTATGGAACATATATGCTGCGAAGTCTCTAAGTTGGTGTTTTTTGACTTCAAAGTTGGAAAAGCTGTGAAAATAGTAGACCTCTGCATACAATTCTCGCGTATCCTGGCTTGAAACATTGTCGATATGTTAAGAGAACAAAGTTCTCCTGAACAAATCGACAGTTGGACAACAACAATGGAAATAGAAAAAAACTAGATATTCTTAGAACAAAATAAAGTATGGGGTCGAAAGCTATGGGTGAAAAATCTCCTCTACATAGTGTCTATGTAGAGGAGAGGAGCTATTCCTTTATTTAAGTTTTGAAGACATGACTATTTTTCTGTCCTGTATCCTTAGCGCTTTTGTCCCGTTTCTATCGGGGTACGCTTTAATCATGATCCTGGAATTGGCTAGTCTGGTTATTACATTGAAGCGACTGCCATCTGACCTTCGTAACCCTTAGAAAGAGGAAACAGACGAATTGGATCATGGCTACACATACCTAGTGATATAAATCCGCACATAGATTTTTTTTGAAAATCCAGAGGTGCGTGCCCCGCCCGGATTCGAACCGTCGACCTCAAACATCGACGAGTCGACGACCTTACCGCTGGGCTATCACCGCTGGCCAAGACATGACTATTTTCCGTTTATTTAATTTTTTTGTCGAGGTATTTGAATGTTCTAGGAGCAATAACTCCAAAACATCTCTGTTCAAATGTTAACATTAACATGATGGTTGGAATAAACTGCCTGTGTACAAGAAGTTATAAAAAAAAAATTAAAATTATATCAGCAATCAAGGAAGGAAGTAGAGGATACGAAGATATAGAAGATATCGCTGTCAGCATTGTCCATTTAAATACATAATAACTAATTCCTATTTCTGAGTTTGGTCTAAAACGATAAAGGCCGTCTAGTGAATGTTATATGTAATGACTGTTTGGAATTTGTATGTAATAATATATTTTATTGTTAATTGCTCTAAGTTTCTTGGGCAATCGATTGAAGCCATTAGAGATGATACTTGAAACGTTAATTCAAAACGAGATGCTGTTTGTGAATGTTGAGAGGATAACCCTACTTATAATCAGTGGCGTAACTGCCTATCAGTAGGGTCATGAAAATCATGAGGGCCCACCTTGACGTGGAGCTCAAATTTATAACCATTCCATATTATAAAATGAAATACCTATATTAATATGAAAAAAAATAGTTCCAGAACATAAACTTCTATTTTTGAATAGTATTTTTTTCGAAAACGGTACAAAGGTACGGCTGACCAGTGGGATGGGATAAAAAGACTTGGAGACTGGGTACCAGGAGGGCCGATCCTTAATGTCCCCAGGAAAGAGGCAAGGAAAAGAAGAAGTACAAATGACTTTAAAGTAACATTAAGTTTAATTAATATAAATAAGAGTTTATGTAAATTAATGAAAAAGATTTTAAAAAATCATTTAAATAAAAGAAATCAAAAATATCATCTATTTATTTATTAAGAAATAAATTTATTTATTTTTATAATATTTACTTCATCATCATCGTGTGTTTGCCCACTGCAGGACATAGGCCTCCCTTCTTCTTGTCCACTCCTTCCGTTCCTGTGCGACTCCCATCCACTGTGGTCCAACAAATCTTTTAATGTCGTCCATCCATCTGTTAGGTGGTCGCCCTTGTGGTCTCTGGTCGCCTCTTGGTCTCCACCCCATCAGTCTTTTCGTTCATTTACATATCGTTGGTCCTGCCCATCTCCACTTCTGCATGGCTATTCTCTCAACCACATCGGACAGTTTGGTCTGACTGCGTATCCAGTCATTCCTCTTCCTGTATTCTAGTTTTATGGCCAACATTATGCTTTCCATTTTTCTTTCTGCTACACGCAGCTTGTTGGCAGACAATTTAGTTAAGGTCGCTGTTTCCATGCCATAAGTGAATACTGGCAGAACGCACTGTTTACTTACTTATTCATTAATTAATTCATTCATTCAAGATTTTTTTCTAATTTATATTCCGATTCAAATTTATGTTTGTTGGCTTATTCAAAATTTTAAAGTGCCTAAAGACGTTAAATGGTCCTTTTATAATTCTTGCATGAGAGCTAATACTTTCTGGCTACGCCACTGCTCATACTATGAAACCAAATATTGTTTGTTCAGATTGATAATAGTCCATGTTTAGTGTTTGTTGGGATATCCAATGGAATTGAATTGAGTATGAAACAGAACGATGTATTTTTTTTATTTAGAAACAGCTCCCTTGAGGTGAGGATATCACAATAACGGCTCTACTAAGTCATCCCAGTTTATTATTAACAATGCCATGATAACAACGTGTGTTGACAAGAAGAGTACGTATACAGATTTGGAAAGTGAGATAGAATGAGTAAAAAATACTTAGATTCTCTCCGTTATGTAAAAAAATGGATCGTATATTTTTATTATTGCATATGCGCAAACATTGGATTTTTTTCCCTGTCGGGAGTCAAAGATATTTTTTAACAGATTTTTAATTATCTCAATAGAGACGAAGTTGGAATATTTATTGTAGGAGAACCGGGAAATCAAGGCACCTACAGGGCTTACGACCTGTCATCGGCTGGTTTACGTGATCACTTTATGCGCTTGCGCAACGTTCACCAATTCATTTCCCACCAATTCATTCACCAGGGATCTCATTAAAAAGGCATAATTGGTGAACGTTGCGCAAGCGCATAAAGTGATCACGTAAACCAGCCGATGACAGGTCGTAAGCCCTGTAGGTGCCTTGATTTCCCGGTTCTCCTACAATAAATATTCCAACTTCGTCTCTATTGAGATAATTAAAAATCTGTTAAAAAAAAAAATGGATCGTATCCAACAACAATTTTTATTGAGTACCTTATATATTTATTTTTTTTATTGACAAACTTTTTAATACTCAAT
Source organism: Molanna angustata (assembly GCA_963576475.1). NCBI lineage: Eukaryota > Metazoa > Arthropoda > Insecta > Trichoptera > Molannidae > Molanna > Molanna angustata. Next base: position 1,915,813 of record OY754988.1, read on the forward strand.
TGAGACGAAGTTGGGATATTAAAGAAGAACCAGGAACTCGAGGCACCTACAGGGCTTACGACCTGTCATCGGCTGGTTAACGTGATCACTTTATGTGCTTATGGTTAGGTAAGGTTAGGTTAAGTGAGGTTAGATTAAGATAGGTTAGGTTAGGTTAGGTTGGGTTAGGTGAGGTTAGGTTAGGTTAGGTTAGTTAAGGTTAGGTTGGGTTAAGTTAGGCTAAGTTAGGTTAGGTTAAAAAAGTTTTTTTAATAAATAATTAATTTACGTGTATTTTATAATTCATTGTCTTTTTCTTTTTCACTTCCCATTTGTATCTATCCTCATAATTCTGACATACCTACATCCATACCTGAACGTGGCAACAATAATCTCGCCTCTTTCTGCGCACATGTAGGTCACCTTCTTCAGTCACTATACTCGGTTAGCACGGTTTGCATATATTACAAAATTCTGCATACTAATTCGGCGCCGTGCGCATATTACCTTTTAAACGTTCGCGGAATTCTCACGTACATATTACAAACAAGTGTGGTGAACCATTGTGGAACCAGTGACGTGAAGGATAGAAGAACTACGCGAAATAGAAAAGAAAGAAGATAGCTGGCACAGTAAGTCCACTTCCTTCAAACTTTTCCATCTTTTCCAATCTGTTTCATCTGCCGGTACCGCAAACGTCATGTTGTTATTTTTATGTTTATTTCTCAATGCTACCTTATGATGATTTCGTGAAATCCACTTGTGGCTTCTTGATCATGCACTAACTCATTATACATGTTTATTTTCGTTATATTATAGAAGCTGTTATTTTTTCCCAAAAAAAATAAAATATTATTAAAAAATGTGTCTCCAACGGGAATCGCGCCGGGAAATTTTGCTCCAGAGTCAGATATCTTACCAACCGAGCCTTGAAGGCCGACCTGGTATGGTATACATACATATGCATACAATCCCGCCATGCCTCTGACGGGATTGGCAGGGAAAACCGAACGTCATGTTTTTCTATCTTGGCACGTATGTATCGCATATATGCTGCGAATCCTTCAAGTTGGTGTTTTTCGATATCAAAGTGGAAAAAAACCGTGAAAATGTAGACCTGGCATACAAATCTCGCGTATCTTGGTTTGATACTTTGTCGATATGTTAAAAGAAATAAATTCTCTTGAACAAATCGACAGTTGGACAATGTTTTTTTCTTTTAATATGCATTGCAAGATTTTTTTTAACAACAATAACAAGTTACTATGTACATTCTAAAGACTAACGATAATATTCGTGTCACAGATTTAGACTGAAAATACTGTGTCTCCACTAGCGATCCAACCTGTATCTTTGTTTCAGACGAGCCACAAAGGTCTTTTGGTAAAAATAACCCGCTTAACTGTAAAAAACACAATGATTTTTTTTAATGTTGGGAATCTGTGTTTCTTCCATTTCTAATGTCGGGGTTAAAGGGTTCGCTAAGTAGGGGGGAGTTGGTTTATATGACCCCAGAGGGTCTCCTGAAAAGGCCTATAGGTTGGCTGAAACCAGCAGATACCTACATATAGCCGTAGCGGTAGTGGGATTTCCACATATATATAATATAATATGATTATACCCTTAATGTAGACGTATATAGCGACATTCTTCAACATTTAGTGTCGCCACTGATAAACCGTCACCCTTGCTGGATAACCAAAATTGATGGGTATATTTCAAGAAATGTTTTTTTTTTATTATTGTGACATATTTGCTGTGAGGCACCGGCTTAAAATAGTGCTTCCACTTTATTCAATTATCATCTTTTCGGGTGTCCCGAAAGAGCCGAATAATCGAGAATACAACAGACAACAGGCAACATCTCACACATTTCAGTAATGAGGTTGTGCCGGACCATCCCTACGATGTCCCCACATGACTACTTACTTGTCATTGCTACCCACACAAGCGGAGGTTTTAAATAGTCATCCCCACTTTTACAATTCATTCGGAATTTCTCCAGTCGCCGTGGCCTGACGTATCGCGGACTATCCTCTACATTCTTATTACGTAAGAAATAAATATAATAATTTAACAAATACTATGTAAAACATCAATCGAAATAAATATTTATCAGAATGAGTACAATATTTTATTATATGAATTATCAGTTGCACCCAATTGTTTGTAGTATACTCGTATCTATGATAGAGGGATAAGTTTTGGACAATACCTTTTGCCAATAATCATTCTTATAAATATTCTAAAAAATAATTAATTATAATCAATATATTATAATAATTACAAACAACTATCTCCCTATAATTGGTGACCCCAAAATACTGCCGACTCCTATCTCACTATAATTGGTGACCCTCGACATTCTATGGCGTTTTATATATATTTTAGTGCATATTTTAATAATGTAAAAAAATTGTTTCAAATTTAACCACCCATTCCACATGTCGCCTTTTAATATGTGACGAGTCTGGTATGTGGAGATATACGCATGTGTCGTACTTCCTTTTGTAAGGCTAAGCACCGACCTTTTATGCCATTCCTATCCCCATTGTATATTTTCTTCGTGTGGCGTTCCTCAACCATTCTTTCCATGTGGTCAAACCATCTCAATGTGTTTCATCCTATTAATTACATCTTCATCTTACGTTATTTTCTTATGTCGTCATTTATTTCCGTGTCATAAATCGCTTAAAATGCATTTATATAATATTTTCAACTTTTCATGAAGAAAATAAGATGTTCACAAAGTATGCAGTCTATGGTAGAGTTCATTATTCATTGTATATAAACTCTGCACGACAGCGCCTGGCACAAACAGGCTTCTATATTACAGTATTAATTTTCTGGGGTAGGTATTATGTATATTATGTATGTATATAGCCTACCAAATTTTATCATAAATTATACAGTTGACTTTTGATATGTATGCAAATACAAGATATAGCTGGGGCACTAAATCTCACCGTTTATGCAAATAACATGACACCTAGCGAGGGTCATTCAAAGGTTAAGGTGGTGGTTGTAGACACTTAGTAGTCAAATGATTAAATATTTAGTTTACCGATACCAATTTTGGGTTCAGATTATTTTCAGTTCGTATATTTAGGCTGGTATTATGAGAGATACATATCTCAGAAAATGATAATAAATACTGTTATGGACACTTTATGCGACTGCCACGGGATAATATGATGAAATGAACTTATAGGTTATAAATAGTCATCTACACTTTTACAATTCATTCGGAATTTCTCCAGTCGCCGTGGCCTGACGTATCACGGACTATCCTCTATATTTTTATTAAGCGTGAATTAAATATAATAATTTAACAAATACTATGTGCCATGTTCAAATTATGTTCAGTTCGTATATTTAGGCTGATATTATAAGAGATATCTCAGAAAATGATAATAAATACTGTTATGGAAACATTAAGAGACTGCCACAGGATAATATGATTAAAAAAACTTTGGACATGGAGGTGGGGTCTTGATAACCAGGTTGATCATAGTCCACTTGAACGTCCACAATAACCATAGATCTAAAGGAGGCAAAGTTTCATTTGGAGGACTTGGAGTATGAGAGCCTACTCCAAATGAATGACGAAAGGGCTAGGGTTAAAGAAAATATCGTAAGAAATACTATTTCTAAAATAATAAAGCAAGACCACCAGACCAACGACAAAATAATATAAATAATGAATGAATGATAAAATGAATACCACAACTAGCCAACACCATCAATCATACAGAAAATCAAATGGTTCAATCAATTAAGTCATTTACACTACCTAGTTAACATCAATCACAGAACCCGATTCAACATTAAACAAAAAGTAAAAACTTTACTAAACGTATAATTCTGTACAACTGTCGAATGTAGGTAGGAATTAATTATTTTGTACAATTATCGAATGTAGGTATTTATTCTGTATAACTGTCGAATGTATTGTTCTGTACAACTGTCGAATGTATTAATCTGTACAACTGTCGAATGTATTATTCTGTGCAACTGTTGAATGTATTATTCTGTGCAACTGTTGAATGTATTATTCTGTACAACTGTCGAATGTATTATTCTGTACAACTTTCGAATGTATAATTCTGTACAACTGTCGAATGTATTAATCTGTACAACTATCGAATGTAGATATTATTCTGTGCAACTGTCGAATGTATTATTCTGTACAACTGTCGAATGTATTATTCTGTACAAATGCTGAACGTATTATTCTGTACAACTGTCGAATATATTATTCTGTACAACTGTCGAACGTATTATTCTGTATAAGTCTGTGTAAATGTGCAATGTATTATCCTGTATAAGTCTGTATAACTATATTCCTACAGCTTTTCAAACAACTTCCCTTTACATTATTTGAGACTGAAGGGACAGTAAGGACTGAAGGGAAGGGACGGATGGAGGGACTGAAGGGACGGAGGGGACTGTTTAAAAAAAAAACTAACTTATTTTTGTTAATTTATATTTATTGTATTGGATATTTTTTACTCATTCTAAATTTATCATAACATATAAACAGTTCAAAATTACGAAAACGATTTTATTGATACGTTAGCATATTGGTTCACATATACCTTCTACAGCAACGCCGTGTGTAAAAAAAATAGTATTATATATGTATAAGGCGACAAGCCAGAAAACGATGATATTAATTATAGAAAAGAGTGCAAGGACTATTCTTAGCCGGTGCCTTTAAATACAAAAATACTATACAACCGTTTGTTTTCATTTTTATGTAATGTAATTATATCACTAGCGGTTTAAACAATTTCTGAAAGGAAAAAAAAAATGCCGGACAAAATTCTTTTCAATAATGGTAACACAAGTACGTACTTTACCTTTAACGCTGTTTTGAATTCCGAACATTTTCTGTAAAGAAGAATTTACAGCCTTCTTCATTCAACATCATTTTCTTTTCTCAAAAATATACTTTTGAATTTCCCGAATTTATTTTAGGAAATATAATTGTATCGGCAACACCATTAAGGGAAGCTCAACATGTAATACGCACAAATGTTACCGTATATTTAATTAGTACCTACCAACAAAACACCGGTTAGACTTTCATCTGATTTTTTTTATTTTGTCTTTGTACCTATCTCATTTAAGCAGTTAAAAAAATGTTAATCATTTCCCTATTTGGGGTAGGCAGAGAGAACCAAACGCCAGTCTCCTCTCTCTTGACATGCATGCATGCTCTTTTATTATTATCTTTCAAAATTCCATCTTTCAAAATGCCTTATATACTTTTTTTCAGACGGTCATCCCTTATTTTTTTTATGTGGCCAAACCACTTTAGAGCATTACTTTTTATCTTATTTTTTAATCTCTTTTAATTATACATTCTTTATTTATTTATTTATCTTTTTGTACATAGTATAAAAGTTTTACCACACATTCGTTTTAGTGACCTCATTTCATCCGCCTAATTCTACTTTCATGTGACTTCTGCCATGTCAATGTCTCACTAGCATTTCATTTGTGTAGCGCGTGTTTTGTTTGCCTCAAAATAATTTCGCACCTTTATTTTCATAGTGACACTATACAAAATTGTAAATTTAAAATTTTTCATTTTTATAACCAGTTATGTATTTTAGATTGAGCGCTATCTATTGAATACAGAAACACCAGATCAATCGTTCAAATATTGGCCACCAATTGACATTATTGCTATTTGTATTTTTTTCAAATGAAATAAAAAAAATTAAAACTTTAATCCCTGACGGTGAAAAATTTTTTTTTGTTTAGTGTCACTATGAAAATAAAGGTGCGATTTGGTCAGCCATAACAGACCTTAATACACCATTCACTTTATAACCTGCCGTTACTCTGCTTTCAATATCTTTTTCCAGTCTTACATAATATATATTACGCTGAAACATGCTTCCTAAGTATAAAATCTCATCCACTTGTTCTAATTGAACATTCTCCACTCGTATCTCGCATTTTGTTCGTCTTTGGCTCTTCACAAATACCATCATTATAGATTTAGTTGCATTCATTCTCGAGCCATTTTACATGCATCCATCAAATAGTTTTTAACCAAACATTCCAAGTATTCCACAGTTTCTGCCATTAATAATTTGGGGGTATTATGTTTATTTTATTATTTTATATCATAATTTATAGTCATGAAGGGTTTCAATCAAAGAACTACTTACATGATCAACACTGGTTTATTAGAAACAAATGAAATTACAATTAAAATAATAACTTAATTAATTTGTGATGTCATAGGTCAGAACTAATAGATAAAGATTTAACGCGACTCTGCTTTATTGAACGATCAACATATGAATAAAGATCTGTCGATCAGCTCGTATCAACGACAGTGGGCTATGATTCTTTGATCCTCGTCAATCTTCGGAAGTATACGAGAATCCCGGGCCATACATGTTGCAGCCCACAAGGCGCTGCTACAATAGTATAGTACAATAATTTTATTTAATAAAAAATATTAATTGTGATATATTTTATAACGCAGGATAATGATTCAGGATCATTTAAAGGGAGCTGATATTTCGGTCTCTGCGAAACAAAGCTATTATCAATCCTTAAGAGAAAGTGCTCGTGCTTTAAGCACTGCGGACATCTGAAGGCAAGAATCACGCTTTTGATGACTACTCACAATACCAGAGCATTGATCAAAGTAAGCCGCTTTGTAGGTTCTGTTCAAATCTTTTAGGGAGTTGTTACTCTGTGATCCAGAATCCAGAGTGTTGATGCCTCTTTTCTCTGACACAACTCTTGAATGTATTGTGGTGTAAGGTTATTTAAAGAATTAAACGTTAGGGTGGAGAGTTTTTCTTTTTTTGAGAATTAAGAAATGGCGGATCGCGGGAAAGTTGCATGTCGGTGTCAAGGTCAATACATATGGAGGCAATTAATTTAAATTAGTAGAAGAACTGCTCCAAATCCCCAGAATTTTTAAAAAATAAGGAAATAATTAGGTCAATAGATCAATAAAAAAATAATGCGCACCGTTTTTTATTAAATTAAGAATTTACTGGTTGATAAGATGTCCGAACATTAGAAGGAAAAAATAAAAAAATATATAATATAATTAGAATTAGTTCTAACAATAGGTATGGATGTGACCTAAAAGTAAAATTTATTCAATTTTATACTCTTTTATGTATGTATTGAATGAGGGCGTATTACGGCATAATTCCAACTTATTTCTGATCTATCTTTCTCTTCTTGTTGGTCCACAGACTACGAAGCAAGATTCTGTCACTAACTTTATGCACCTTTCGGTTGCTTGCGTATGACATGAGATCCCGCGAAAAACCGAAAAAAATTCTGAATCCACTATAGTATCGTCTTCCAAGGCTTCTGAAAAATTTTTGGTATTTTGTGGTTCCGTAGGGTTCTACCAGTGTATAAGATCGAAAAAATCTCCGACACTAAAGTCAAATTTTAGTAATTCAAATATTCGCAAAGGAGTTAAGTATGACGATCATGCATCTTCAAAATTCTTCGAAGGGCAAGTTCTCGAATATGTTTTCGATCGTCCGCTAGCATGGCAATTAATATATTTTCACAATGACAAAAAAAACATTTCGCTGTTTCATGGGATTCATCACCATCTGACAGAAGTCGTGAGAGTTTAATGGTTTCATACAGATATTCGGCTCCATAAATACAACTCGGCTGGGTTTTAAATACGGAACCACATAGGATCGTAGACTTTTACTATGAACTCTGATAGTATTTTCATATTTTCAGATGGGTTTTCAGCTGCAACGTAGAGCCGAAGAAAACTATTTGCCGTGGTAAGCCACCTTGGGTGACATACTTTCCAATATTTCTTCACACTGTCCTTTATTGATTGCTTAACACATTTCTAAATACATAATTGGTCTGTTCTCAGATCGTATGGGCCTTTGTTATTTCTGGCATACAAGATGTTATAGCATTGAATGTTTTGACTGGAAGGCACTCACAGCTATTAAGTGCCTTTCCTAACGGACCACTAAAGCTTTTGGGGCCCGTGGTGATACCATCTGAATATTAAAAAAAAATGTCTTCAAAGCAATTCATTTGCATGCAGTTAACAAATTAGCCATTTAAATGGATGTTGCAGCTTGCTTTCAAGCAGTTTTATAATTCTAGCTTTGTTACCAGTGTTAACGGCGGTTCCGTCACAATCAATAGCCACAATGTCTAACTAATTGAGTTTTCTATATAAAACGTGAACAACTTATTGGCTATTATTCTAGTATTCCCAGACTTAAAGGATATGTGGCCTAGGTATTTAGAACCCGGCTGTTTCAAAACAGTTACGTGTTCTTCAACTATGACTCTCCTTCTGTCATCTCTTTGAACTAACGTCTTATTCTGCCATCAAACGAAATACGAATAAGATTTTGAAAAGCGGTCGAGCTATTCTCCATTAAAAGATGTTCTTGTCTTCAATCGCATTCGGTGCATTTCGGATCGATCAACAATATTATCACGATTTAGAATTGTTATTAAACCAATGTTTTGGATCATGGCTGACAGTATGGCAGCACCAGCTCTATCAGAAACTCCGAAACGATCCAATGTTCTAGCAACTGACACATACGACGTTTCTGGTAATGAATTATTCTGTTTACTTGGCGATATAATGGAAGATATTGACGGCATGTCATTTATAGTTTCACATTTTCCTTCAATAATCATTTTCGTAGAATTTGATCGTTCGATTCTAGGTATATCAATACAGCAAGAGGTGACACTTAATGTCTTTTACGCCAAATATATATATTTTAGATTTTTTTTTTCTTTTTTTCTACGGATAATTCTTGGTAGAACTCCATTTCAAAAAATAAATAAATTTGGAATGGTAAAATAAAACCAAAGTTTTTAGTTCTACTAATTTAATGACACTGACTAGTTTCGGTCATCCAGTGACCATTTTCATGTATATTTTAGATAGTATTTTAGAGGCGTGTCGCAATCATAATGTGACGTTTGGTGTTTTACGTTGATTTTTGTCAATGTTTTCTTACGATTTAACGTTGAAAATTGAAGGAAAGTCAATCAGTTTGGTTTACAATGATCGAATGAAAATTTCAAGATATTTTATAGGAAAATTTTTTTAAATAATGAGCACCTAGGGGCAGTACTTCTAATAGATTGTTTCGGTAAATATTTTACATACGTAATGCTTATGTGTATTGGCAACTTTAAATAACCACCAAAAACGAACATAATTCTAAAAAAAATAAATTTTTCATACATTGACCGCTCCACTCTATTGTACACAAATAGCAGATAACAAACATAGGGCCGCGTGCCGTGGCACAGTTGGAAAGCCGTTTCGTTATTGTGCGGAAGTCCTGGGTTCTATTACCAGTAGAAGAGAAATTAATTAAAATTTATAGATAACTTTTGTAACATAGGAAGGAGTGTGTGTTTGTTTGGGAGATCATCTTTGTGTGACATTTGTATGTCTCTTTTTACTGTAATGTTGTTTGTTATTTTTAAAGTATACATAGATATTGTCTTGAGAACACGCTGACAAGTCTAGAAATTAGACTTGGTGTGACTCAGAATCATTGTTTTCTTTTTGTAGTATCTTATGTTTTTTATTATTTTTCAATAAAAAAAAATTCTCACGCAAATATTACATCTCTGGGCGTGAAACACCAGTTGGAAGAAATTTCAATATGGGAATAAACTCATGGCTCATGTCGACCTTAATGTCTTAGTTGGTTAGGTATATGAGTGCTGATCCAAAAAACAGTTAAAATTGTGTTTTTTAGTTTGGGTCTGTGAGACGATAAGTATCAAGTCTCCAGAATGTGGCAATTCGTTCTTGGGTGCGTGTTAAATTAATATTTGATAAAGTACCTCTTAGTTGACAGAGAATTAAAAAGAAATAAACTTATCATTATTATAATTAACATAAAAAATATTTTAAATTAATAAAATATACTTTACCCAAAAATGGTCTCAAAGAAAACTTCAATATAGGTATTATACAAATATGTTATACAAATGTCGTGACTTGTATGCCAAGTCCAGTTTTATCGATCCAAATTTGATTTAGGTAGATGTAGAAGTAGATAGGACCTTCGTTTGGGAATTTCTTGGGTCTCTCCAGTGAATGCTATTAATAAAGTTGTTCTAAGTCCCGACCCGCTGAACAAATATAATTCCCAATGAATTATTTAGAGTCGTTTAAATTTTCTTGTCGTTGTAATTAAAGTTATGATTGTTGAAATCAAAATGTCGGAGTGCTTAAGCGGAAAATCCACCCTCATTATAATTTTATTGTCCGACAATGTACCGCGACAATGGTTTCGTACCCACCCAAAGCCATCCATTTATTATATTTTGTTGTTTCACGTTTAGCTGGGAGAATTTATTTTGTACGTTGATAAAATTCAGATTCATAAAATATTTATCAGCAGTTTTTACATAATCTGTCGATTTAGATGTCTTCTATTTTGTACATACATATGTACATACCATCACGAAATGTCCCTCACGGGGTAGGCAGAGAGAACCGAACGCCATTTATTTCTATCTTGACACACATTTATTGCCTCGTCAACATTCATACATCGTATATCGTATGTTGTTCACGTTTCTAACATTTCCGTTCTTTTCGTAACAAAAATCACTATGCTATGTATGTCAGGGTATGTCGTTGGAATTTTATCGTGGCGATGTATATTATGGTATGTCGCTGAAATTTTGTCTTAGCTATGTACATATCTCAGGAAATGTTGTTGGAATTTCGTCGTGACTATTTACATATGTCAGGATACGTCGTTGGAATTTTGCCGTGGCTATGTACATATTATGTCAGGATATGTCGTTGGAATTTTGTTGTGGCTATGAATGTCGGGGTATGTCGTTGGAATTTTATCGTGGCGATGTATATTATGGTATGTCGCTGGAATTTTGTCTAAGCTATGTACATATCTCAAGGAATGTTGTTGGAATTTTGTCGTGACTATTTACATAATATGGTAGGAAATGTCGTTGGAAGTTTCCCGTGGCTATGTATCTATGGCAGGGTATATCGTGGTTATGTACCTACATATGTCAGGATACATACATACATACCATCACGTCATGCCCCTCGCGAGGTAGGCAGACAGAACCAAACGCCACTTATTTCTATCTTGACGCACATTCATCGCCTTGTTGACATTCATACAACGTCTTATACATGACCGTCTGTTGTTCATGCTTCTGACATTTCCGTCTTTCAAAATACCGTTCACATGGACGTGCCATCCCTTCCTTGGGCGTCCCCAGAGAAGGGATGTTTCCACAATATTTATTTTCTTCGTCAGGCGATCCTCGTTCATTCTCCCAATTTTCTCCTCCGCTCTTAATTTGATAAGAAAAAAATATGAACACATATTATATTCCACAATGTTTTTATATTCAATCTTCCGACAACCGTTTCGGTTTTAAATTGTTAAAAAAGGTTTGATACGTACTCGTACAATGTTAATATTTATTGTTAATATGTTAATATGTTGCGGTTTTTTCGATATTTAAAAAAAAATTAAATTTGGGCAGTATAAACACATAAATTTATCATAAAAAATGTTTTTCTTTAAAAAAATGTTTGAAAAATTCTTGAATTTAATTGTAATTGTCTATATGTATTATCTATAATATGTCAATATCTACTCCTTCTGGACATTTTAACCAGTGTAGTTCCTTGAGAAGGGATGTTATGTCATCTCTGCTTAAATAATACTAAAAATTCCGTAATTTTTATTGTAACATTTGATATCATTTCATGAATTACTTAATAAATCTTTAAACATTTTCCCACTGAATTATAATCTCCCGCAAAAGGTTGTTTGTACCTAGTTCTTGGAAATTTCAAATCTGCCTTCGTATTTTCTTGTCTGGATTAAGATACAAGTCTGGTCCAGTATCGCTTACATTGAGTGATAAGTTTCTTCTCCTAAAAAGTTGATCTTCTGATCCGTTATTCCAAAGCCATCACTCCTTTTGACAACATATCTGAAAACAAACCCCAACTTGACCTAGGTAAACCCGAAAAATACTCTTAATAGTTTCGATCTGTATCTATGTAGAAGATTTTTTAGCATGTGGCGAATTCGCCTACATAGGTACCTACTTAGAAAGTACATCCGTCTGCAAGAAGTATTAAACGCGCGAGGGAAGGTCATCGACCACTAGTATCGGCTTTACAAAAATATTATTTTTAATCGTATGTGCCTACCCAGTATAGTACCTAGTAACATATTCGGGTATCTACACTAACTGCATTCCTTTTAGGAGTCAAGAATCAATTCTGGACCAAGCGGAGTTGAGCAATCGGTTCGGACCAAACCTTAAGGATCACTCATAGACCCTCGGTTAGGTCTTTCCCGAACGTACCTACCTTAAACCTCAGGGAATCCAGTCCACAAGCCTTATCAAGAATAGAACTACAAAGTTTTTCGAGTCACATCACCAACCACCATTGATCTTTCTATATTCAAAATCATATTAGTATAATTTACTAAGTATCAGTATTTTTTACTTTTTTTGCAGGATAATTTAAACTGTCGTGACCTATTTATAATATGTAACGATTCTTAAAAGAATGTCTTACAAGTCCTAAATTGCCATCCTGCCATGCCTCATTACTATTATCAATATGTTCTCTCTTTTTCTCGCGTTGTTTTTATTTATTTCCGTATTAATGGGACAAATACAGTCTTATAAAATAATGTGAAAAAAATGCAATATGAAATAAAAAAAAGTCCAATTAGGTTTTTCCACAGATGATGCTCGTTGTTACGGACGGTTTTGGCCTTGCGCAAATTGGGAAAATTGTTATTGTCTAAAATATAAATATTTAGCATAAATAAAATTGTGTTGAAAAGAAATGTTATGTAAACACCAATGTCGAGCGGTTGGGGACTGTCCAGCCGCCGACCGACGGTGTGAGCGGCGGTGCCCGGCAGGTACACCCCCGCGCACTGGCCGCCACCTACCCTTGTATTGCACAAGCCGGCCGCTGATCGGCCGGCATTTGAATATAAATAAATGAAGATTGTGCAAAACAATCACTCGTACTGTGCTACACGACACCGCTCTTATTATTTATCTCTTGTTTCGAACCTGCTACATCTCTGCTTTTCTCTTCGACTTGGATCTGGACAGGACCACTGCTGCTGAAAATACACCTCTACGCTGACGTTTGCTACTTCCCTGGACCATCTCCCACTATTGCTACGTGATTCGACGTATCAATAGTGAAGCCGGTGACATCGTACTGCAGCCTTCACCTTGTAGGAAGCGAGCCGCCCTAAAAATATTTGCTACGACATCTACAAGCGTATTTGTCCATAACACTCGTTAAAAAAATCATATTACAGCAAAAAATAAATAAATAAATAAAGGGATGGGAGAAGGATTAAATTTGTAACTGCTATGAAAAAAGATATAAAAAATTAATAAATAGGTACACAAATAAAAAAACATTAACAATACTCAATTTTACGCCATTATGCTTCTTTATAGAGAGTTTTCCAACTGACGATTCGTTCAAGAATATTTCTTTCTCTTACTGAATAGACAGTATTCAGTAAGTCCCGTGTGAGAGAATTGTATGCTGTAGTAGGGTTTTTGCACGATTTTTTTATCATTGAAGTCAAAAATACACCAACTTAGAGGCTTCACAGCATATATGTATGTTCTGTGCATGAATTTACTCATAATTCGAAATTTACATTTAGTTCGTTTGTGTGTGTGTGTCCGTCCCCCCTTCATAACATTTGACCGCTTGATTCACAGAGCCTAAAAATTCAGAAAGCATAGAAAATTTTAAGCCTTCAAAACTTTTATTCTTTAACAGGGATTATCAACTTTTGAATTATTGCTTTATTTTCCATATATCTCAAAAACCACATAAGCTAGAACGTTGAAAATTGGTATGAATATATAAAAAATACAAATCATTTCTACTAAGAAAAATAATATTTATGATAAATTTATGTGTTTGACTGCATATATTACCAGTTTTTGGAAAATATCGAAAACGCCGAAACATTTCAATAAGATTATTTAATTTTCTACAAAAAATATGAATATCAAAGAAGTAGTAGGTATATCTCAAACTTCTTTGCATTTTTTTAATTGAATTTAATGACAACATCATAAGGTAGTATACACTACGACATATCTACGGGGACTTTCGATAGTATGATAATTTTAATGTAAACTCTTTACAAACAAAAATATTTCAACTAAAGGACTTTTTCAAAACTATTCAAACATATTTCATTTTGAAAAAAATCGAGATCTCTATCGTTCAACAGAGTCATTTGCAGTGGCATGTTGTGGGTTATTATAGTTCAAAATATATTCAACATAATATAGGTATAATATTTGCATGAAGACATTTGATTTGAAATATTGAAATAGTTTAGAAATGATAATTTGTTACATAAACGTTATAGTATTGTATTATGATCAGTACTTATGTGTACAAACACGACATGATGTTATCGTAACATGATTCATTAAACGACATTACATAGGTTAGTAATCTCAACATACCTTCACATTTGTACTAAATATGAATAAATGCATTGCTTTGTGGGGAAATGGTCGATATTCAATATTTTAAATCAAATCTTGGTCTCAAGTCTATACACATACCATCATGCCATGTCCCTCAAGGGTTAGGCAGAGAGAACCGAACGCCACTTACTTATATCTTGAAATACATTCATCGCCTCGTCAACATTCATACATACATCACCTTATACATGTTCGTCTGTTGATCATGCTTCTGAGGGGGTTGAGGTAATGCCCATGAAAACTACATGAAAGTGTCAGGATCTTGAATATAACTCTCGGACACCGGGGATCGAACCCGTTGTTCGAGAGAGTATTCGTGTGTCCTGGATGGCCAAACCTCTCCCTTTTACTTATGTGCTGCTGAGAGCAAACACACAAATATAAATAGTATAATTAAGGAATTGAATATAGTCATGAAATTAAATACGCCAAGTCTTGGTACTTACGTTTATTGTAGCACAAACAAAAATTAATAGAAACACTCAAATACAAATTTACAATTAATTAACTAAATAACAATGTTGTAATGAATTTGCGGAGCTAAAATTATATTAACGGTATGAGACCGGAGACGTGACGATCGGGCGCAGAGTGGTACACGCGCCTCGCGCGTGCGCGTTTATATACCGCTCGCCGCGTCACCGGCTCACCGTAGGGATGGTCGTGGCCCAAAACGGCCGACTGCCACACTTCTAACATTTTCGTCTTTCAAAATACCATTCACATGGACGTGCCATCCCTTCCTTGGACGCCTCCGACCTTTCATTGCATTCCTGACCGCAACGTATATTTTCTTCGTCAGGCGTTCCTCATTAATTCTCCCCATGTGCCAAACAATCTCAAAGTGTTCTATTTCATTCTACAACAGAATAAATGCTGAAATCCAACTAACTCACGAATTTGACTTCTAAATTTAAGACATAAAATTGTGATGTTCGGATCTCTCTGCCCACCCCATGAGTGTAATGGTGTGTTTGTATGTAGAAATATTATCTTTTATACAATTCACCTACATAAAATACGCAAATCCTTCACAAATACAAACATAAGTTTCATGATTTTTCATGGTTCCCATCATCTAACCTCTTAAATTAGTTCAGATGGAACCATACCATACCATCACACCATTTCCCTATTTGGGGTAGGCAGAGAGAACCGAACGCCAGACTCCTCTCTCTTGACACACATTCCTCGCTTCATTCACGTCCATACATCGTCTCATACACGCTCTTATATTATTCTTACTTCTAACATCACCATCTTTCAAAATCCCATTTATGTGATCGTGCCAACTTTTTCTTGGCCGACCTCTACTTTTCGTTCCTCTTTTATCAGCCTTGTACACTTTTTTTGTCAGACGGTCATCACTCATTCTTTCTATGTGGCCGAACCACCTTAGGGCATTTATTTTCATCTTACTTACGATATTTCTTTCAATCATACATTCTCGTCTAATATCCTCATTTCAGATGGAACCATCTCAGAAGTAATCCGTTTCTAAACAAAAATGAATCATAACTTCTAAGATTTTTCAATTATATAGTTTAAAAATCTTATAATAACATCATAATATATACTTTTTATAAAACATAATAAACATCATATATGTATATTTTTTTTAACATCTTGTTTTTTGATAATATTACAAATAAATATACAAAAAACATAATTGTAGAAAACATCAGGTGATGGGTATTAGATGGTAGGTAGTGGACTGTATTATAAACGATCTCACCGATGCTTCTATATTCCTGGTTCACTGATTATTTTTTCTGTGCACACATCCACACGCAATGGTCTTCAAACTTGTACTGATCCTTTTTTAGCTTGACACTTATTGTCACCCAAAATTATTTTGACAAGTGACAATTCTCATACATCGGTGAGGGGACAATGGCATGGAAAGGATTTAAAGGAAATATGCTTCTACAATAATGATATATTATGGTAAAATTGTTGCATTACCTCATCATCACCTTGTGCTTGATGATGGAATCATTTGAGATTAGATAATAGGAACCTACAATAAATACATAGTTATACAACGGTGAAAAAAAAATCAAAAAAACAAATATACATAAAAAAACAATATAAAACTGGAAATTCGAAACAATTTTGGTCATATCAATATAGTGATGAGCAAATGCAAGACCAAGACCAAGACCGGGGTGGTCTTGGTCTTGGTCTTGGTCTTGCACCCGCGGTCTTGGTCTTGGTCTTGCGTTTACAAGTATAGTCTTGGTCTTGGTCTTGCAGCAAGAGTCTTGCAAGTCTTGCACTTTTATGAGTAGGTAAAGTAGGTACATATTCGATTTTTTTTAATAAAACCTAAATTTTCCTTAAAGTAAACATGTTATATAATTTTAGGTACCTATCAAACATATATAATCTAAGATCAAATTATTACAATTTTTGGAAAAAAAAAATCACCAAACTATGAAATATCGTTTATATGTCGTCTTGAAATTTCTGTATTTTTATAACTTTTCATATAATGTTGTTATTCTAGTTATAAAAATAAAAAATGAAATACAAACATGTTGAAGAATTTAAGATCCATAACGTCGATGTATAAGCTGAAGTGAATCAAAACTAAAATCATTGTCTGAATATAATAAATCTTTCAAAGATTATTCTTATGAAAATATCTAACAACATATTTTTCTAGTCATGAACATTGATGCCAATAATTATAAAGTCCTCTCCCTAAAATTATAATAATATACAAATAAATACAAGGAAACTATCAGACATGCGATAGTATGTTTAGTTAAAGAATACGCACAGAAATAGAAACCCCTAAATACAAACAATTGAATATTTTAAGATATTTTGTACTCTATACAAAACATGTAGGTATGTATGTCAAGATAGGGTAGTATGGAGAGGTCAGTCCTTCCTTCTTACCCAGAATATGAAAACAGTTTGATGGTATGTATTTATTTTGAAGATTAAGTATCAAGCTATTTAGTTACCTTAGATCAATGATATTATATTTCATTGCCTTATAATATAGGTATTGTGTATAGGTCACTGCCACACAATTTTTATGAAATGTCGTCACTAAACTTTTATTACAATAATTGTTAAATTTTGAGATGCCTTACAAATTGTATGAAAAGATGTCGTCACTAAATTCAATTTTTATAAAAAATGTTAAAAAACATTACATACAAAATGAATATGTCCTTGCTAAACAAGTACATATATATGTATCTTCCTACTTTCCCTAAAATAAGCATAAATGCTTATGCTATAGGTGAAAGAAAACGTTCAAGGCAGGATTCGAACTGACAACCACTGGATTACTAGCCCAGCACGCTAACCGCTCTGCCATCGACCCATCTAATAATAATCTATTTATATAACATATATGCTGAGTAGCCTCTAAGTAGACTTTTTTTACTCCAAAGTTGAAAAAAACACGAAAAATATAGACCTGGCATACAAATCTCGCGTATCATCGCTTGATATGTTAAGAGAATATATTCCCTTAAACAAATCGACAGTTGTTGTTGGAAAATAAAAAAAAATTAAAATATTTATTAATGTGTGTTTTTAGTTTGATACGTACTCTTAAATTGTGTCTCATGTGTTACATGCAACTCGTGAAATAATGAATATACCTTCCAACTTACTTGAATGATAGATATTTATGTAGGTATAATATTATATCATGTCAAAACTCGCACAGAAACATATACCTACGTCCTACACAGGATGTTAAAATATGAACCGTGCCAGATTCAAAATGTCTTATATCGTGCAAAATCATGCAAACATATACTTTTATGATACAATCATAAATGTTATGTTTGTCTAACGGCGGCGTAACACAAGAGAAGTACTAATCCTTTCTTTGACATACATACCGCTCGTTCAGAGCCGAGTGCCGTGTTTTTTTTTATTAATAATTGATTTTATTTTATTTCCTTGTATGGTAAATTTAATTAATCATTTTTTTATTGTTTAATTAAAATAATGTGCATCTATTATTAAAAGTGGAAAAAATGTTATGCTTTTAGAAAATTGGCTTTTTCAATCTAACTTCATACAAAGATTTCTTAAATTTGTATGTACCTACTAGTGATCATCCAATGGTCAAACAATCATACGTAATTCATTAGATTTTTAAGTTTGAAAGTCATTGAGGTTCTTTTTGTCAAAGAGTATACCTCTATATTGCTTATGTATGTATATACATAGGTACCCTCTTCTATGGGTACCCTATATAATATTAATTAAATTACATTCTTTTACAAATACATCATTAGAGTAGGTACGTGTTGTTTGCCTTAAGTACTTACTGTTTATTAAATATTGTTTCACAGTAGATATTATGTATTTTTACTTAACATGGTTGAACCACTGCGTTTGACATTGGCAATATGAACGTAAAAAATCAATGGTTTGATGTGAAATATTTTTATCTCTTATTTTTATGAAGGTGATATAGTGCGGAGTTATGAATTTGAAATTTTTAAGGGTATTCTTTTTATTGCAGATTATTAACTAGTATCATGGTGAGATTGTATTCTGAAAGGATTACTTTACAAAAATACAAAATTTAGGTATTCATACTAATAAGAAAATCTAAACACTTAAAAATATATACATGCATACATACATACCCATATATACATAGATACATAATATTCCAACTGTCGACACGTTCAAGAGAATATATTTATCTTAATGAATCGTCAGTATTAAGAGAATTTTATGCCAGGTCTATATCTTTCATGTTTTTTTCAACTTTGAAGTCAAAAAACACCAACTTAGAGGCTTAGTGTGTCTGTGTGTGTCCCTTATATGTATATTTAATGCTTTGTTTGCATATTCATTCAATCGATAAAATAAATAGGTACATTATTATGTTTTTCTAATAGACTGTGATGAATATTTTTATATGTATTGTGTATAATTGTAATTGTAAATGGCCTTCGGCAGTATTATTCGTATTAAAATTAAATAGTTGTAACCTGCTCCATAGGAATGGTATTTTCAAAGTTGAAAAAACCATGAAAAATATAGATCTGGCATACATATCTCGCACATCTTCGATTGAAACTTTTATCGGTCTGTTAATAGAAATAAATTCTCTTGAACAAATCGAAATTTTGAAAACATTAAATAAAATAATTAATTGTATTTACTTTATGCACAAGGTAAAGTACCTACACTTGCAACGCCTCTGAGTACGTTTGTTAACATCGGCCAAAATTATTGTCTCGAAGAATAATATTATTTTATTCTTTTACACACCGCGGTCAAATATGACATTTGCGCTAGTAATGATAAGAGTTATTTTTGCATCACGTAAACGTAATATGAGACAATTTGAATCTGAGATGTTGACTTCCTGTGTATACACGCACGTGTTCATAGTATAAAAAATATTTGTATTTTAAACCGATATGTAAATTTCATTCTTAAAGAAGTACCTACCTAGAAATTACATTTTGGTAACTACACCTATTTATTATTATGAATTCATTTAACAATGAAACAAAATTATTTAAATTATAAATTATTTTTATACCATTTTTATAAAATGATGTCATAAAATTCGATCTTTGTATGTTATTTTAAACCATACTACTAGTTGCATGTAACACATGAGATCCAACTGTCGATAGCGATAGTACCTACATATGTATAGTTGAAGAATAAGTACCTACCAAACTATAAACCCAAAAATCAAAATTATTGAATATTTTAAGATATTTTGTTTTACATACAACACATGTAGGTATGTATGTCAATAAAGGATAGTGTGGAGGTCAGTCCTTTTTCCTACCCGGAATATGAAACCAGCATGATGGTATGTATGTATGTTTGGAGATTTAAGTATCAAACTATTAAGTCTTCTTAAATATTGTGTATAGGCGACTGCCATACAAATTGTATGAAGCGATGTCGTAAATTTTTATAAAAATTGTTAAAAAAAAAATGGAGATGTAATACTACAATGCTAATGAGGTGTTTCGGCTTTTTGCGATATTTTTAAAAATTATGGAAATATAGGCAGTTAAACACATAAATTTGTCATAAAAAATATATTAAAAAAGAAACTCTGAAAAAAATATATAAAAAAGAAAATTTTTGAGATTTTGTATTTGTCTATATTCATACCAATTTTCAGCGTTCTAGCTTTTATGCTTTCTGAGATATATGGAAAAATAAAGTGAAAATTCAAAAGTTGATAACTCCTGACTGAAACAAAAATTCAAAATTCTGAGTATAACAGTTTTGTAGGCCTATTACTGTTTATATACTCTGAAATTTTCGGCTCTGTGAATTGAGCGGATCAAAAGTTAATACGGGGGACGGACACACACACACACACACACACACACACACACACACACACACACACACACACACACACACACACACACACACACACACACACACACACACACACACACACACACACACACACACACACACACACACACACACACACACACACACACACACACACACACACACACTCACACACGCCCTCACACACACACATACACACACACACACACACACACACACACACACACACACACACACACACACACACACACATACACACACACAGACTCACGAAATGTTCTACTCCGAATTATGAGTAAATCCGTCTACGGAACATATATGCTGCGAAGCCTCTATGTTGGTGTTTTTTGACTTCAAAGTTGGAAACACCGTGAAAAATATAGACCCTGCATACAATCTCGCGTATCTTGAATTTAAACTGCCTCTTCCTTCAAGAGAATTTCATTCCCTTAAACGAATCGACAGTTGGATAAGTCATTTACTGTCGTTCCAATGCAATTTCTATGAGTAATATGTCAACATATTGAAAAAATGCAAGACCGCAAGAGTCTTGCATTTAAGTCTTGCAAGACTCTTGGTCTTGCAAGCATGGTCTTGTTCTTGGTCTTGGTCTTGCGTACCTGGTCTTGGTCTTGTTCTTGCAGTGAAGTATGTGGTCTTGGTCTTGGTCTTGCAAAAAATGCAAGACCAAGACCAAGACTGCAAGACTTGCAAGACTTTTGCTCATCACTATATCAATACATACACCAGTTTAGATTGTGAAATGTTTTATCAGTTTTTGTTTGAAACTTTTAAAATCATATTTACTACATATATTAATATACCTATTTTCAATCTATTCAAAGGGATAAACTAGTCTTCACACCATTTTTGTAAACCTAACCTACAAAACTTTGGTAAAAATAGGTTGGTTATGTTTGTTTGTATTTTTACCAAACTTTTGTTGGTTATGTTTAAAAAAATGATGTGAAGACTAGATTATCCTTTTCAAAGCACCCTAGAGATGAGTTTGTCACATAAACGGCGCTATATTAGTCATCCCAGATTATTTACTATATTGTATGGTAGGTGTGCTGATTTTGCCTTTAACTGTGGATGACGAGAGTCCCCTAGATGTGACTTGACTGCGGAGCTGACAGACAGACCACCAAACATTATATTGATTTATTTTATTTATTTACCTTTAATCACACCATATTTATAATGACAACAATAAGTAGATCACTGCTGCCCAACTAGGAAATCCTGTTCTAGGGCTAGCATTTTGCAATTTTTACACAATTATATGCAATTATGAACCAGGTGTTTGTTCCCATTCCACACTAAATAAGGTACTCATTACCTCAACAAACATATTATGGGCTCACACAAAATAGATTAAACAGGTCCTAATGTCCGCCATAGTACCTGTCATAAATCCAATCTCTGACGCAATTTTTATTTCAGAACCATAGAAAGAGACTAGTTAAGTACCTAGTAAGTAAGTAGGTTAATATGAATCACATGGTTCCCAAATCAAATCAAATATTGTTATGTGTTACTCAAAGAGCATCGCAAACACAATACGGTATAGTTACAAATGTTGTTAATAATTTTAATTTTGAATTATTTAAGTAGTTATTGTTGAATACTAACTATTTGTGTTAGTTCTGTCCGTCCATAATTTATCATAGTACACAACAGACTTTTTCGCACTCACCGACGAAGCAATCAATTATATTAAGAACACGTACATTCATATTTGACAATCAGGAAACTTAACTCTGCACAACATCAATTTACCTTAAGAATAACAAATTTTATATTTTTATTTCATATTTTATAATTGTGATATATGCGGCCAAATTTATTTTATAAAAGAAAAATGTTTGTTTAGTACCTATAAATAAAATTAATTTTCATTGAAAATTTATTTAAGCGTATATAATAAACAACGTAATATGAAATATGCTTTTTAAATGAAATTATTTAAAAGAGGCGTTAACTTCCATATATTTACTTAACAAATTTAAAATTCCGTGTCGTGTATATTTCTATAATAATATGCAAAATTTAAACCTTTCATTGTACTGAGTTGTATTAGTCTATTGCATGTTAAAAAGCGCTTACTTGTTTGAAAAGTAATTCATTCACTTATTCATAGAAAGCAGTTTGTTTCTGGGAAAAAAAACTTGTATGAGTTTTACACTCGGTAAATATATTTTCATTTATATATCTTTCTGTACATAATATAAACATTGTACCCATCTTTTCATTTTTATATCTTTTTTTTAGGAATTTTCATTTTCTTTCAAGAACACCTTAAAAACACCTGCATAGAATTAATTTCCCAACATTAGCTACACCACAACTGTTTAGGATATTTCAATTGGTCAATTGGTGATCCTATTATAAGGAAAATATACACGTAGAACCATAATCATATTTTTTGATTAAAATATATCTACCTAATAGGTATGCAGAATCTGCCTGGATAAATATGAAACTTTATTATTGTGGCGATCAATGGAAACAATCAATGGAAACGTCATTCGTCAGAGTCTCGCATCTCATTCGTATAAACGAAGAAGGCCGAAGGACATCAGTTCCTGAACCGAATATGCAGCGCGGTTCACCATTCGCACATCAACCGACGCGACGAGGCGATTTAGTGTCAATTCTTTAGTAAAAATTATATAATTAATATCGACCCAAACATCGCGAACATCTGTAAATTTATCGAGTATTATATTGTAACTTATTTAAACCAAAAATAGATGTAAATTACGTAAGTCCTCTTTTATTATGAAATCCTTCATCACTCAATTACTATTTCTATTTCTACTAATTAACTGTCTATCAAATTGCAATATCTTATATAGCGATGTATGTTATTGGGAAGTAATTTGAACTCGCACTTAAAATGGCAACCTTCTGATATAGGTATTATATTCTTAATTAAATAACAATCCCAATAGCATTCACACTGCTATATTATCAAATATCGTGTTATTATCTTTGTGGTATCTACATTTTAACAAAAATAACTATATTTAACTTTGTTAAAACCACGTAAAGAATCGTGGTTGCTGATTGGTTTACACCATTTGGTGTCTTTAACAATAAACATAAACAAACCCGACAGTACGTTTCTATCTCTCGAAGTGCGCGCATGTTTGATTTTTTATGGTGACCATGTGTTCTAAATTAGGAACTGTTTTCATTGATGATTTTTTTATTTCTAACTTATGTAATTTATTTTTAGTTTAATATCGATATATGTATAATTTTTATTATAAACATGTGGTATCACCGTCTTAGTAAAGAATAAGTGTCCATTATTTATTTGTATTATTTACAAAGTTATATTATTTATGTATGTGTGTTTGCTTTAATTAATTATTATGTAAATATTTTGTATAGTATAATTTATTATTTTGTAAAATAATATGTATCTGTTTATTATTATAAGGATTAATTACTTCATTATGTATTATTTTAATATTCCTAATAAAAAGTATCAAATAAATATTTTGTTTAAATATTACTTTCCCAGGAGATGCCCATTAACATTTGCAGAAAATACCTAATAATTTAGACCCATTAAAGCCGCATGGTACCGGGGTAAGTATAGGTATGAGTAGATTTGAAGGTTTTGAAGATACATATGTGCAGCCAAGTTACAACCGTTTTATATCCTGAAATGATAAAAAAATCCGATAATATTTACACCATGGTCACCCTATGAGATTGGGCACTTTTAAAAAATCAGAATTTACGTCGATACGTCGTGTCAACAAAGTTAAAAATATAGATAATATTATGAAAGTTCGCTACGCCTACTCGAGGACAGTGGACCATTGATGCCTAGAATATTTGGCTCAAATACATAACAGAGAAGCCAGCCTACTGAAGATTTAAGAGTTCATTCAAGAGATTGGACTGTGGATTATATTGGACTGTGGAGGTTATATTATGTTTCACTATATTTTTGAGCCTCCTCTGTCATGTCCGTGTGTCGTATTTGCTCTAGCAAAATAAAACAGTTTGTTAAATAAATGATAGGTATACATTAATTTTATGTGCGTGTTGCAATCCTGGCATAAAAATAAAAGTAAAGACGTTGTACGTGGTGGACGAGTGAATAATCCAAAAAGGTTTTGTACGTAATTTGATGTGCACATAAAGAGTAAGAGATGTGTGTCAGGACAGGGAAATGTGGAGAAGGAATCATTCCCCGGTGGTACAAAACAAATATAAGCGACATAGTAAGGACACCATCTCATGAATATACTACGTCCATCTTAGATATAGATAACCCAGTTTGGTTTACGACTATATACAGTGGCTGAACATATTATGAGACGTGACGATTTGTTTTCTTTATTTCAATAAAACAAACAAATCAATATTTATTTTTTATAAAACACTAAAATGCTATTTTATACAATTTTGAAACACACATTTTCAATCCACAACTAGTAGGTATGCCCATTTAAACGAACTACAACATGAATTTACAATAGACAATAATGTTCAAATTCTACATAAATGTAATAAAGGGAGAAAATTAGACAGATTAGAGATACTAGAAATTAATAGAGTTAAAAATAATATGAACAAGACACTTATTAAGTTACAAACAGATTTCTCTACTTCACCTCTACTTAAACCGCTATAAATATTTATAAATATATTATTCATATACCAAGTAATCAATAATAAGAAATGGTATTTCCAACCATTTATCATTATGTATTATGTAAACAAACAACTCAATGCTTTTGAATTTTACTGCCCCAATATATTTTGTGACAGGTACACAGTTAATCCTTACATTGCTGTTCTCAACCATTGGTCACAGAACTTCAATAATAGATACAGACACCATCATGCCATGTTCCAGCAGCATTCAATAATTTTGCAATATAAATTATTTAATTTCTTTTTGTATTTGTACGCTCCGCTTTGTTTGCTAGTTTTCTTTGTCAGTTCTTTCTAGCAACACTAATTGAACTGACGGAAAAAGAGGAAAAAAAAATAAATAAATAAACAAAAAAAAAAGTTGCAAACCCCTTAACCAGATATTATATAAACACCAACCACCTCTTGTTTTTTCACACTTTGAAAATGGTCACTGGATGACCGAAACTAGTCAGTGTCATTAAATTAGTAGAACTGAAAACTTTGGTTTTATTTTACCATTCCAAATTTATTTATTATTTTTTAGTAGGTATGAAATAATAACCAAAGTGCTTTCGGAAGTCTCAACTAGTATCCTCATAATTTATAATACCAATGTAGCTACAAAACTAAAAAAAAACATCTTGATACTTTGTAGCTATTTTGTTGTAGTTAATTTTAACTAATAAATTAAAATAATAACTTTTTTGTTTACACCAATTTTGAGTATTTAATGTTAACCGGTTTCAGAGCTGACGTTTGTTCGGATGAGGGAACGTGTTAGCTCTGAAACCGGTTAACAGTAAATACTCAAAAGTGGTGTAGACAAAAAATTTATTATTTTAATTTATTAACTAAAAAAAAAACACTTCACTTATACCACAAGCACTTATGCTTAGTGTAAGGAATGTATGAGGATTGAGGATGTATGTGTTCATGTTAGAAGGACATATTCATTCTTTAAAAGAACAATATAAAAGCATGAAAAGACTGAAATAACGTCAAAGTAGAAAAAAATCAAGTGGTTTGTGGCCAACTATATACTCCTCGCTACCTAGTCACTCCACAATGTATTCAAATTTTGTATGGAAATTTTCAGCATTTTCATGATATGAGTTTGTCAAATTACGTTTGTTTTAAAAATTTTACAAATCATATATAGTACCTTATAACTTTGGCTCATTTATAAGCTGTAATTATATAAAAAAAACATGTATCTCATTTTATAATTTGAATACCTACTGTAACTTAAGGAATGTAATATGCACTTGACCTTTTGTATGGGAAACTAACTGATAGCCTGTAGGCTAGTGAGATCCCAATTATTATAATGTAAAACTTTTATGAAAATAAAATAATAAGTTACAAAAAAACCTATAAGAAGTTACAAAATAAATAAACAAATATTTATAAGAATACCCCTTATTGTCCATTTTCCCTTATTCTTACTATAAAGTTACCACTTATAAGCATTTGGCACACTTATGTAGATACTAATATGTTTCCTCAAGATTTGTACAACTTATTAATACAAGGTTTACTGAGCGACAAGTTGTATTGTTGTGTGTTCTTATATATGTTCTTTCTGTATTCTACATATATTTTTTTATTATTCTGTCATTACTTTAATATTGTGAACTGAAGATGAATAAGTTTATCAAACTAATGATTTTTGTAACACCCACAAACAAGCATTGCTTGGTGTGATTTCTCTTGTTTATTTAAATTAATAATTGTTGAATTATTTCTTTTCATGTTATGTATATCTTTGTTATTATTGTTCTGTTATATTATTTTTTTGATTTTATTTTGTTAATCTTTTTTTCAATGTTGTTTATTTTGTTTAAGAGCTATAAAGAATTTATTTATTTATTAAGCGAGTCTAACAAAATGGCTAGCCTCTGTATGTTCATGTATTTTTATACCAAATCTCCTGATGTAAACTCTGATAACAACACGGTTTCGTTTTTATGATTGTGCGTTTTTCGAGTAAGTACAAACATAATGTACATTTTTACTATCGCCTGTTATGTAACAGGGCAAACAATTGTAGAGCAATTTTTTTATCCTTTTCACAACAAATTAATAAAGTGCATCAGATACATATTTGATTTGATTTGGGAACCATGTGATTCATATTAATAACACCAACATAGTTAACTAGTCTCTTTCTATGGCTCTGAAATAAATTATGACAGGTTTTATGGCGGATATTGGGATCTGGTTGATCTGTTTTGTGTGAGCAAATGCTCGTTGAGGTAGTGATTGTGATTGCAGAAATTTGAGATTGTGTAGGTACATAATTAGTGTGGAACGGGAAAAATCACCTGGTTCATAATTGCATATA
This sequence comes from Molanna angustata, assembly GCA_963576475.1. NCBI lineage: Eukaryota > Metazoa > Arthropoda > Insecta > Trichoptera > Molannidae > Molanna > Molanna angustata. The sequence continues at coordinate 1,943,714 of OY754988.1, forward strand.
TTGTCAATAAAAATTGTAAACTGCTATCCCTAGAACAGGATTTCCTAGTTGGGCAGCAGTAATCTACTTATTGTTGTCATTATAAATATGGTGTGATAAAAGGTAAAATAAATAAATAAATAAATACTATGTTTTGTGTGTATGACGTTTGTGACGTTAGTTATACAATGTTATTTTATGTCCATTATATAGGCCGGAAGGAGGCTGACTTTTTGAAACCAATTGAATCAAAGAACTACTACTTCTAATTTCGATCCCATTCAATGGATTTCCAACCCTGGAATTTTTTTGATTTTTTTATTCTATTTATTTATTATTATTTTGTATTTGTCTATGTTTATACCAATTTTCAGCATTCTAGCTTTTATAGTTTCTGAGATATATGGAAAAATAAACCGAAATTTCAAAAGTTGATAACCCCTGAATGAAACAAAAATTCACAATTCTGAGTATAAAAGTTTTGTAGGCCTATAACTGTTTATATATTTTGAAATTTTGGGCTCTGTAAATTGAGCGGATGAAAAGTTATAAGGGGGGGGTACACACAGACGCACACACAAAACTCACATAAAATGTTCTACTCCAAATTCTGAGTAGCATGCATGCAAAAAGTCCCCTACGCCATACAAAATGTTCCTTCGTACACGCATCTTGGCTTAATAATGTCGATTCATTCAGAGAATTGAATTCTCATGAACGAATCGACAGTTGGATTATAATATTCAATTTACACGGAATAAGAATGTCGAGGAGAATTCGCGATACGTCAAGCGTACACGGCAACTGGAGATGTTCCGAATGTATTGCATAGATGGGTATCACTGTTTATAAGGTCAACTCGAGTTGGTAGCAATGTTCTTTAGGATAGTTTTGCGGCTTGGTCATCTTTCAATTCATACCTTCCCGTCATTTCCTATATTTTTGCCCTAGCAACATTCATGAATCCAAAACCTACCTAATTACCCCGTTACAACAATAAAACCACGAACAAAACACACAGATTTTCAACTCAGCCAGTATGCAGCGACTAGCCGCGGAACGGAAACGTTAATGACAGCCGCGAGTAGTAAAAATCGTATAAGCGCCGTACGGCCGTGACGTGTGTTTTTTTGAACATTAATTTTACAAAGTGATATACTTGTGGGATCAATGAAGAGTGCAGTAAAACGGGGTAAGTCCTTTGTATCTTTCCTTGGTTTACCAATTGCCATAGTTGTGAATTTGCTTCCCCATGAAATCAGAGTGTCAGAGCTGCATTTAATCGCTTTTACCAGAGATCGTTGAATCCTCCATTTTGCCGCCGAAGATCGCGCCAGGCATTGAAATCATCAATTATTTTCTGTGTGGGCTTTAAGCCGTGATTTCTAGTAGTGTGTTTAAGATCCATCAAGCGGCTTCAACCGTAATTATTTGTACTGTTTCTAGATATAATTCATGAAGTGTGCACCAACTTTTACATAATATGGTTTATAGTTTTGGGTTCGTTTACCCACTCTTATCATTCCGAATTTACGTCACACATCAGTGATAAATGATTTTACATATTACCTCAGCCCAAAAATATTTTTTTAAGCTGACCCATAAAAAGTGTCATTGTTTACCCGCAAAATCTTCACAAAAGGCCTTAACGTCCTATTTTCCTCCAGAAAAATAATAGGGACGTGGATTTCATTATCATCTTCCCCTATCTATGTACGTACCGTAATCGACCCCCGATCTTCAATTTGTCCCAAATTGCAATTTCACCGGGCATCGAATTTCAGTTTGACCCCCCCCCTGATTGCAAAGGAAACAAGACATCTTGATAAAATTCATATTTTTTCATATCTTGAAAATAAGTTCGAACAGGTCTTTGAAATGGGTTAAAGAGCATACAAAAGTTTTATTTTTTACTCTCCACACTATCGAATGTTGGAGAGTCATGATTTCACAATTTTTAAGGCTATTTTTTTTTACATAAATTTCTCAACAGGTATCATGTAGAGAGTACAGACTGAGTTTCCTCGTGGTGTGTTTGAATGCACGGCGTACGGATCATTATTTTTGTGTCCTCTCTACAGCTTAAATTATAAGTCCGATCGACTTCATATTAATACATAATATGTGTAAAGTGCATATACCTAGAGCTGATTAGTTTTCTATAGATATCCGTTTCTTCTCAATGATTTCATCTCTCCAAATTTTCAAAATGCTCTCACGGTCTGGAAAATCGAGATATTTTTATACTGTTTAAAATTTTGATACAACAAAAATATACTCTTCAAAAATGCATTCAAGGATTGTCAAAATTTAAAGAAAAAAATCTATGGTCTGCTATACTTTTGTGATCAACTTCATATTGATATTGTATGTGTCTCTATAGACAAGTCAATTTTTTTTTATTCTCCACTTCTATCTTCCTCAAGGGGTAGGCAGTAAGAACTGAACACTGCATTCTTCTTTCTTGACACATACAATTGCCTAATCAACATTGATACACTGTCTCATACATGCTCATCTTGCTTGTAATGCAATTTCACTTAAAATTTCTCAACAGGTATCCGTGACAATGTTGTTGTATGAATGGTGTATTGTGAAAACTTTTGTCCTCTGGGAATCTTATATTTTTTTAAGAATTTAATAGAAATGTACTTCATAAAAATGCATTTAGATATTGAAAAAACTTCATTTTAGAGGCTATGAAGCATAAACATAATAATATATTGTATACGAGTATAAGGATCAACTTAGAATTCGGAAAACAACATTTAGTGTGTCTGTGTGTGTCTTATAATTTTTCATCCGCTTGATGCGAAAAGTTCAAAATTTAGGCCTACAAAATTTTTATACCCTTTTTATTTTTTCTTTGATGACTAATTGTATTGTTACTTAAGAATGTTTTACCCGAAATGTGTTACAATAATTGTTTGTTGACATTTATTATCTTTATTGATTGACTTTTATTTAATATTGATTGACTTTTACTATCTTTATTGTTTGACTTTTATTTATTATTGATTTTTTTTTAAATATCGCGGCGCTGGCCGATTTACTAATGATATTAATAACAATTAAGCACTACAAATAATAACACTCAATTATTATTATTAGCATTATACACTTCCACAAAAGAATTAGCAGATCAATGCGTAAATTGTAATTTATTTAAAAGAGCAAAATAAAATGCAACAAACGCATCATCAAGCTTTCAATTGGGAATATTTCACCCATCCAGATACTTAACATATCAAAGGATTAGGCTCTGAGGAGGTCTCTATACTACCTAACAACCCTACTGATTCCCGAATATTAACGTTTAAAAAATCTTTAACAATTCTACATGTATTCATTATTACCGTTTTTTGCATTTTAATTATTAAGTTTTTCGATAAATCTATAATTTCTAAATAACGGATAAACGATTTTGGAATAATGCCAATGGCTGAAATAATGAACGGTAATATTATTATTTTACGAGAATGCCAAAGTCTTTTAATCTCGTTACCTAAAGCGATGTATTTTCTAATTTTTTCATCAAAAGTTTTTTATAATATTACTAGAATTTGGAATAGCCACGTCGCAAATATATATTATTTTGGAATAGCTACGTCGCAAATATAGGTACCTATGTTATAAACTTTTACTCTATTTATTGATTTTATTATATTTATTAACTTGTGTCCTAATTGTAATTTGTGTTAATATTGAATTGTAGGTAATATATCAAATAACGTTTAATGAGCTTGTTCTTCACCACCATCACCCGTTCTGCTTATGAGGACAAATAATGGCCCCTTGAAAAACTCTGAAAGAACATACGAAGAGCCCGGAGAACTCTAAAACCTTGCAGACACTGCACTTAATGTTGTAAAAGAGAGCTAATCATGTGAAAACAACTGGCTCACTGTTCACTGACAGTGAAGATAAGTTTGCACCGAATTTAAGAAAGAAAGTCTTGAAAGTCCTAAAGTTGCTCTTCGTGGCTCCAAGGTCCGCATGTCCAATGGGTCCAAAGTAATTTAACGAGCTATTGAATTTTAAAACTTCTTAGGGGGTATATATTTATTTATTTAATTAGAAGAAGAAGATTCAGATTAGAAGAGTCCAGAAGAAGACATTGGAGAGACCACAGAATGGACAGTGATAGACTTGCGTATATAGCCGCGAATGAAATCTCCTCTGGCCGCCGCCTACCCGGTAGACCACCCAAGAGATGGAAGGATAGCTGAACTTCGTCATCCCCGGAGGCATAGTTTCTGAAGAACAGAAAAACTTGGTCTACTAAACGAAGAAGAAGAAGAATTAATGAAGAAAGGATTAGGTATATTGCCAATGTGCGTGTTCATGAGTATTTTATTTGATTTAAAACATATACATCCAAGTATGATAATATTGCTTATGTCAGTTAATTTAATAATTGATAATACATAATTTTATTGTGATGAAGGGTTTCAATTAAAGAATTAATTAGAAAAAAATGAAATAAAATACAATATATGTAAACCAATAAGTAAATTAATTTGTGATGTCGTGGGTCGGAACTAATAGATAAAGATTTAACGCGACTCTACTCTATTGAACAATCAACGCATGAATAAAGATCTGTCGAACAGCTCGTATCAACGACGGTGGGCTATGATACGTTAATCCTCGTCAATCTTCGGAAGTATTCGAGAATCCCGGGCCATACTTATTGCGGCTCACAAGGCGCTGCTACACTTCAAATCACAAATGCTGATATAACAGTTTCAATCAGTCCTTATCAGTCTGGTATGAATTTTCGACTAAGAATTTTACTTTGCAACAGTTCTTTAAGAACTTAAGTGGTCATAAAACAGGGATCCCTTTTGTTTGATCTCCGACACGGTATGCCTGAATGATTTATCACCTCCCCTGTTTCCCTCCTGAACCCAACCCTGATACACACAGCGGCGGATTAGGGAATTAAATGTTTGAGTTGTCATCCAGGGCGTCGAACTTGAGGGTGTTAGGATTTAAATTTTACCTCTACGACTCTTTTCGTCGGTTCGATTGTATGAAGGGTAAGAAAGTTTTGTAGGATTTTGGGATTTGCAAAGGATTACTGAGGGGTCCATCAGAGAAAAAAATCATATAAAAGTTTCTTTCGTTCCATTTATGCGGTTTTTGTAGATTTAAATCGACAACTTGAATAATTTTTCTAGTTGGGTAGTTTGCGTCCTAAAATGGACATTTGGGTGCGAGCACACTTGGGTGTGAAGAAACACTTGGTATGAAGAGATACTTGAGTGCGGTACACTTGGGTGTGAAGAGACACTTGAGTGCAGTACATTTGGGTGTGAATAGACACTTGAGTGCGGTACACTTGGGTGTGAAAAGACACTAGAGTACAGTACACTTTGTTGTGAATAGACACTTGAGTACAGTACACTTTGTTGTGAATAGACTCTTGAGTGCGGTACACTTGGGTGTGAAGAGACACTTGAGTGCGGTACACTTGGGTGTGAAGAGACACTAGAGTACGGTACACTTTGGTGTGAATAGACTCTTGAATGCGATACACTTGGGTGTGTATAGACACTTGAGTTCGGTACGCTTGGGTAAGAAGAGACACTAGAATGTGGTACACTTGGGTGCGAATAGACTCTTGAGTGCGTTACACTTGGATGTGAATTTACATATATAACCGACTATTATTCGCAATAATAACTATTTTTGCAACTCGCGTGAGTGAGTTGCAATATAAATTGTGTTATTGCGCCATCACTTTTTAATATACTTAATCGTGGCCAAGTGGACTCGCACCAAGTGTTCCGTCGCGATCAAGTGGAATCGCACCCAAGTGTTCTTCGCACCCAAGTGCCTCGCACCCAAGTGGACGCAGCCAAGTTTCCTAGACCGCCTTGCATCTGAGCGATGATAATGTAATTATTGTTTCTATATAAATAATATGTTTTATAAAAATATATAACATAGTGAGGTTTCATAAGGAAAAAGTTCTTTCGAAACCTGTCTTCGACACATGCCTTGTCCCTGTGTTAATATGTATATATTCATACATTGCAACAATAATACTAACAGCATACCGATTTTTTGCTACTCTATATTTTTACATTTTTAATTAGTTTAAAGTCAATTTTATCAACTTATTTTGAGCACTAGAAGATCACAAATCCCTGGACATTCTACTGGAATAATTAGAGGAGTGTAAAAGGAGGATAGTTCTTTGGAATTTGGCTTTTTCTATATTATAACTTATAACTTACCAGGTACATATACATACGCAGTTATTATAACCAATTTTATATACATACCAACATCATGAGTACTCAGTGCGACCATTGTAAGGAGACGTTATCAACAGATGAGCGTATCAACTGCATATCGTGCAAATCAAGTTATCACTATATTTGTGAAAACATATCGGAGTCTAACTTCAAAAAACTGGGCTCGAAGAGAAATAATTGGAAATGCACAGAATGCAAAAATAAAAATGCGCTGTTTGGTGAAATAAAAAGAATTAGCGAACAGCTTACAGAAACCAACTCCAGACTAGAAGAATTTGAAAAAGCTCTTTCATTTAACAACAAACTAACTGAAGAATTTGCCAACAAAATTACATATTTGGAGGAGAAGGTGGTAATACTTGAGAAGAGAGAGGGGTCCATGAGAGAGGAAATTGAATCTCTAAAGACAACGGTTGAGAAGATGGAGATGGGTCATAACATCCAACAACAAGCCCTGCTAGCATCCAGCGTGGAGATCCTGGGAATTCCGGATAAGCAGGCCGACCTCACACAGACACTAAACAAGATAGCTTCTTCCGTCGGTTGCAATCTATCGTCGGAGGATGTTTTATATGTGAGTAGGAGGAAGGCATCAAATCCGGAGAGACCTGGAAGCGTGGTGGTTAAATTTTCATCAGCACATAAAAGAAATGAACTTCTTGCAGCGGTAAGAAAAAACAAGGGGATCAAAACTCCTAACGAGAACCTACCTGGAATCTGTGGAAGAATTTTCATTAATGAAGCACTCACCTGGAAAAACAAGCAAATACTAAGGGCTGCAAGAGAGTTTAAATCGGACTAGAGATACGATTTTTTATGGGTGCGGGATGGAAGGATATATGTGAGAAAAAATCAGTTCTCGGCTCCAGTTTATATTTCGAGTTTGGCGAAATTGAAATCGTTAGCGAATTCGGGTATGTAAACCTATTCTCGACTCAACAACAAAAATATTTATATTCCTCAACTTTTTACATAATTTTACAAATAATAATATTGAATCATATAACCACTTTATCCACCCAACTCCTAATATCTCCCGCCCATAGTTACACGAATTGTATTCCTAATACATTCTACACTTACACACTATTCACCAATACATACATAAACTACCCACGCCCACTCAGCATACAAGCACATCATTATAAACACGAGTCAATAAATGCAATGCAGAATGCACCAACACTTATACATTTTACATCTAGTACTAAACAACACAAGTATCAATCTGTTTTTGTCAATACGCAGCACACTTCATAGGTATTCGCTTAGCCGTGATATTCACAGTGGACTTCTGACTATTTTTATTTTAACCTTTATGTATTCGATGATATGTCTTTTTGTTCTTTATTTTCTTTATTCTTTTTTATTTTGTTTTTTAATTCTTATCTATAATACACAAATACCGAGTCTATTTTATTTTATAAAGAACTTAATGTTATTTTATCATATGAACGCTCGCGGTTTTAATTCAAAGACAAATGGTTTCTATAACATAAACGTTGTCTACATTATTAATATATATATATATTTTTTATGTGAACTTAAATTTCATCTATAATGTACAAATACTGCGACTATTATATCCAACTACGAACCTAGTATTATTTTATTGCCAGAATGCTCAAGGTTCAATATCAAAGATAAATGAATTGTACAATATAACCATTATATATTTAGTGACATACTTTTTTTATGTGATTTATAATTCATCTTTAATAGACATGCACTGAAATAATTTTTATTTCACAATGAATATAATATTATTTTACTATCAGAACGCTCGCGGTCTGAAATCCAAGACAAATGAATTCTACAATAATATCTTGCTAAATGATTTCGATATTATTCTTATCACAGAGACGTGGTTGGTTGAGAGTATAAGGAATGAGGAATTATTCGACAATAGGTATAAAGTTTTCAGATGTGATAGGGACAATGTCGCTTCAGGTAAATCTACTGGGGGCGGGGTACTCATTGGGGTTAAAAATTGTTTCGAAATTATTAATTGTGTCAGTCACCCATCTTGCATGGAAGAAGTATGGATCACTATTAAGTCAACAGGTAACTATGGGAGAATAACACACATCTGTTGTTCATATTTACCAAATGTTTCCTCAAAATTCTTGCAGTATCAGAGGCTAGCGTCTTTAAAATCTCACATAGAAGTAATTCAGGACAAAACGTCGCAACACCCTGATGATACATTCATAATAGTGGGTGATTATAACATGCCAAACATTAAATGGGACAACGTTCCCCCTCTATCAAATGGTGACACATGCTCAATAGAATTTTTGAATTGTTTGGCTTTCTCAAATTTATCGCAACTGAATTTTATCTCGAATCAATATGGTAGGGTCTTGGACCTAGTTTTGTCAAATGCTTCACTTACGGTAATTGAATCCAACTTTTCTCTTGTTCCCGAGGACTCTCATCATAAATCAATTATTATCAAGCTTCCTTTCTTTACTCCTCCGAAATGTAGCCCGAAACATCATCGTACTAGATTATTTAACAAGGCTGATTATCTCGCTATTAACAATAAACTGAGAGATATTGACTGGTCTGCAGTTATAGAAACGGAAGACGTTAATGTTGCTATTCAAAAATTTTATTCAATAATATTACGAATTATTGACGAATTTGTTCCATCAAGGGTGGTGTCCGAAGATAAGTACCCTATATGGTATAACACTCCACTTAAAAAAATAGAAAAAGAAAAGATGAAATATTTTAAGTCCTGGAAGCGTACAGGAAACCCCATCGATTACCAAACATTCTCGCTCCTTCGCAAACGACAAAAATCGGTTGCAGAAACGGTTTTTAAAAATTACATGAAATCGACGGAAGAATCAATTCAATACAATAATAAAAAACTATGGACATATATTAAATCTAAAAGGTCCTCGAACAACTCACCCGAATGCTTAACATACGGTAATGAGGTAGCATTTAATGCAAAAGAATCAGCAAACCTATTGTCAGAATTTTTTTCGTCAGTGTTTATACAGAACCAACATCCATCCACGTGTAATCACATTGTTTCCAATCTGAATATGGTTACTGAACTGTCACTGTCTAACGTGTATATTAATGAGGATATTATTTTGAAACAACTCGGCAACATCGACGTGAAAAAGGGACAAGGTAGCGACAATATTCCTGGAATTTTTATAAAAAACTGTAAAGAGACTTTAGTGAAACCGTTATACCACATTTTTCATAGATCTGTATTGAGTGGCGTCTTTCCATGCATGTGGAAGAGCGCGCTAATCACTCCCATTTTCAAGGGCGGGGAAAAAAGAGACGTGTCGAACTATCGACCCGTATCTAAACTACCGATTTTGAGTAAAATCTTGGAAAAAATTATATACGAACAGATATACTTCAATATAAAGCATCTAATAAATGAGAAACAACACGGTTTTATTAGAAACAGATCAACTACAACAAATTTAGGTATTTTCGTGAACTCAGTTTGTACATACATGGATTCAAGAATACAGACAGATGCAATTTATACAGATTATTCAAAAGCATTTGACAGGGTTGATCATACCATATTGATTAATAAGCTTAATGCTATGGGGATACATGGTAGCCTTCTTAGATGGTTGGAATCATATTTGCTTAACCGTAGTCAAATCGTCGTGCACAAAGGACAATTATCGAATTCGATTTGTGTTTCATCTGGCGTTCCTCAGGGATCCCACTTGGGGCCTCTCATGTTTAATATATACATAAATGATATCGGTAATTGTTTTAAGAATAGTAATTATGTAATCTATGCTGACGATATGAAGATATATAAGACTATATTATCCATAAATGATTGTGAATTACTCCAAGAAGACCTAAATCGCCTCGCTCTGTATTGTGTAGAAAATAAATTATCAATAAACATTAAAAAATGTCTTTCAATATCTTTTACAAGAAATAAGAATCCATTTAGTTACAATTATAAAATAAATAATGAGCCAATTATACAGAAAACAGATTGTAGAGATTTGGGAGTAATTCTCGACAGCAAAATGTCTTTTGATAAGCATGTAGAGCATATCTGCTCGAAAGCGTATCAAATGCTAGGCTTCCTAATCAGAACTTGCAAACCTTTTAAACAGCCTAAAACTATAGTTATGCTTTACTATTCACTTGTCAGAAGTCAACTGGAATATTCGTCGGTTGTTTGGAATCCTTGTTATAATATATATACTCAATGTATTGAAAGAATTCAAAGATTATTTATTAAATATTTAAAATATAAATTTGGCAACAATAATAATAATATTGAATTGCAGCCGTTGGGCATTAGACGTAGAAACAGCGATTTGATGTTTCTGCGTGATTTGTTAAATGGTTTTATAGATTGTCAGGAATTACTCAGTAACATACAGTTTAACGTACCCGTTAGACGGACAAGGCACTCTGCATTGCTATATCTTAATAAATGTAATTCTAATATTGGTAGTAATGCTCCATTATACAGGTGTATATATACCTATACAAAAATTGTAAATGAAACTGATAACCTGGACATTTTTCATCTGTCAAGACCTACATTTAAAAAGAAAATCCTTATGATAAGGTAGAAGTAGTTTACTATATCTTTTAAAGTCTCTTTTGTAACTGAATTTTTGTTTCTTTTTTAATGTTTTTAATGTTCATTTCTTCTACTTGTGCTACTTCTCGTATGTTTTCATGTTTCATGTTTAAACACACACACATACACACACACATACACACACACATACACACAAACACATATACACTATCCTCCTCCCTACTTCCTCGATACTCCATTTCTTCCTTATTTCTGTTGCAATTAGTAGTATGATAATTTCATAATATGATACTCAAAGGTGAGTCGAGATAGGTACTCGTTTTGGATGTTTCACTATATATATAATTGCTTCATTTTATTGTAATGTAGTATGTGTACTCGCCTTTTACAAAAATAAATAAAAAAAAAAAAAAAAAATTATGTACATATGAGTGGGAAATATTTTACTTTGCCTACACTTCACATTTTTTAAGTTAAATTTATCTTTTTATTTGAATAATATTATACTGGTTCTAGATTCAATCACACACTTTAAAATTGTTTGAGCGATCTTTATAAAAAAAAACTTTGTGAGATAGTTAAATGCTTTCCTTTATCAAAATGCTATGATTTCATCAGACATTCATCGCACCCTCTTATTTTGATTAATTATAAAATCTATATGAATTGTGATGTACCGATTCTTATTTTGCTCGACACAATTTTATTTTTGGCACAAACTGCGTGTTGGCTTTGATTTTGTGGAAACTTTGCCAAAGTTTTTCTATTATAAAGTATAATTTCGATTTTCAACATATCATATAGGATTTACATAGTATTTTGGGTTTACATCGTCTATATAATGTTAAAATAATTTGAGACCATAATTATGTAAATATTTTTAATTTAAAATAACGAATAAAAATTAGCAAACAGATGTTTAGCTGTTTACAATTTTTTTTTTAATATTTTTTTTCAACAAAAATATTGTATAGGTATAACAATATTTTAAATCTCAGTAGGTGCATAGTTTTACTTTCTATTTCTCAAATTTCTATTATATAAAAGATGAAGAATTACCTAGACTATAGGAAATAGTTTGTATATGAAGGACTAAATAAAAGAAGGAGAAGTATCAGAGTAGGCATAGGAAATAGTTTGTATTTATTTTAATTTATTAGAAAATTTAACATCTATACACTATTTATTTTTATTTATTTATGAACCTAGCCTGAAATAGTTAGATAATTAAAATATATTTAATAATTCAATATTTTTATCACATTTTTTTTAACGTGACACTGCGTCAGGGATACTGGTACATGCACGCGCATAAATTTGATTTTTAGATGCCCTTATTTTTCCAGAAGGCATGAGACAAACACCAACACACACTAACACATCATTGCTTTATTACATAAATAGAACCATATTTACAATGACAACAGCAAAGTATGTAGATAACTGCACTCCAACTAGGAAATCCAGTTCTAGGGCTAGCAGTTGGCAGCTATAGTAGCAGTAATTAATGATAATTGTTTATTTCCATTTAAAAGACAGATTACATTGGAACAATATTGAAATATCTTGAATTTACACAAATAAAAATAAATATAAAGTTAGTATAAATTATATGAATTCACCCATTATTGTGGTAGGATAGGTATAGGTTGTGTTCCACTATTTACCTTTTTCTGCCAAACTAGGAATAATTCCTGTTTTCAAGGAGCCAATTTATTTCTTGTTAATTTTATTGTCATGTGTTCTGAATGAGGTAAATATATATATATATATATATATATATATATATATAATATATATATATATATATATATATATATATATATATATATATATATATATATATATATATATATATATATATATATATATATATATATATATATATATATATATATATATATATATATATATATATATATATATATATATATATATATATATATATATATATATATATAATATATATATATATATATATATATATATATATATATATATATATATATATATATATATATATATATATATATATATATATATATATATATATATATATATATATATATATATATATATATACATATATATATATATATATATATATATATATATATATATATATATATATATATATATATATATATATATATATATATATATATATATATATATATATATATATATATATATATATATATATATATATATATATATATATATATATATATGTATATATATATATATATATATATATATATATATATATATATATATATATATATATATATATATATATATATATATATATATATATATATATATATATATATATATATATATATATATATATATATATATATATATATATATATATATATATATATATATATATATATATATATATATATATATATATATATATATATATATATATATATATATATATATATATATATATATATATATATATATATATATATATATATATATATATATATATATATATATATAAATAAAAGATATTGCACCCTTAAAAAAAAGGAAATTCTTTCACTCAAGAAACAGATTGGCTATAAATATTTAGTAAATTAAGTCAGAAAGTACAGATTTAAATTTCGAATTTGTAACTCCCCATTTTATACCGTTGGGGTAGTGAGGAGTGAAAAATTTGATTTTATCTCAAAGTATTCTATGAATATATAGATTTAGTAAAATGTAAATATATAGATATGTTCATTCCCAAGTAGGTAAGTATAATCCACTCTGATAAGTTAGATGACCGCTACTGCGGGCGAAGGGTGGAACAAAGGGTTTTATGCGGTTTTTAGGATTTTAACAAATGCCTACCCACATAAGAATTTTATGTTGTGAAATCCGGAAGGAAAGAGTTACACATGTTTTTCTACAGTCAACCAACATATACCACGCTATTTTAAACTGTAATCCGTAATCTGGTTTAAGGAAGGACTCTTCATATGACGTAGTTGGATTTTTTTTTGTTGTTTTATTTTGGTACTTAACTGGTGTTATGAAAAATAACACGCAATCAACAACTAGGTGCTACATTCTGCAGATTTGCGATATGTGAAGACATATAGGATGTGGCTGCGAAAACAAAACAGCCATACACGAATTAGTGATGGCACAAAAACCCACAATAAAAGTCTTACTAAAAGTACCCCTAAGAACCCCTACAGAAACTATATATAAAAACCTTGGTGTAGTGACAGTTTATTAACTATTTGCAAGAGCTTTACTGACGTACAATTTTCCCGAGGACTGGCTTATTCATAATCCAAGAAATACTAGTTCGACTGCAGGAAACTTTAAATTTATTCCCAGAAAATCGTCAACATATGGACAAAAAAGTGACCTGAACTTGGCACTTCGACTATTCAACATGCTACCAACTGAAATAAGGAACATCAAAAAGTGTGAAGTGTTCAAGTGTTTTATAAAAAAATGGATTTTTCTAGAGGGTCCCGCTAGCTGTAAAACGAACGTTACCCTATCATAAGAAGTGATGCCAACCTGTATACTTTTTTTGTATAATCATGTTCCAGCCACTTGTCGCCTTTATATTTGGACATGCCAATGACATAGTGACAAGTGTTGTGTTTTTTTATTGCTGTGAATCTGCTACTTGAAATTTATTAGGAATTGCTTAATGTATGTATGAGTTATTTTCAGGGTACAAGTGATGTGACAATCTGATTATAAAATGTCATTTTGATACTCGCTTCGACACGGGTATGTTCCCAGTGAAGCGGGTGTCGGTCGCAAATAAAAAAAAAACAAAACAACTGCAATGAATACATAAATAACTGGAAAAGATGGGTCTATGGCAGAGCGGTACGCGCGCTGGGCTAGTAATCCAGTGGTCGCGAGTTCGAATCCTGCCTCGACCGATTTCGTTCACCTATAGCACAAGCATTTATTTGTTTATTTGAGGGAACGTAGGAAGATGTATATGTACTTGTACTAACAAGGACATATTCATTTTTAATAAAAAAAATGAATAAGTAAATAATTAAATTTATCATCTCAGAGATCCAGACTAAAAACACATTCAAAGCTGTGTCTCTACCGGGAATCGAACCCGAGACCTTTATCTCAGTAGTCAGATATTCAACCAACAGAGCCTCGACCCTGAATTAAATAATAAGTAGACAGTTGTAAGCATGAACAAATATAATTGTATATATGGATATTTAACTGAGATGTAAAAAATAAGTTCTTTCTTTCAAATATTTACCTAACTGAGATGTAAAAAATAAGTTCTTTCTAACACATAGTATACATAAAAAAAATAATAAACAATCTTGGAAAAAAAATCTTGTTAATATTGTGTGTTATTGTTTTATTTATACACAATATAAACAAGATAGGACCTAGTAGTGACCCCTTGGGAATTCCAGATTTTTTATTATATTCGATACCTATAGCTAAATTTTAACGGATTGATACACAATGTACGGCATCTTTTTCATATTAATTTAGCACTTAAATAACTGATCCCGAATAAAAGAATAAGTAAATAGTTGTAGGCAAGAACAGACAAATCATTTGAGAAATAAAATAACTGTTTTATTAATATAAAATATCAATAAGATAGGATCGAGCAGTGACCCCTTGGGAACTCCAGATGTTTGATCGTAATCGATTCATATATGGCTGAATTTTAACAAATTGATACATTGTACGGCATTTTTTTGTATTTATTTAACACTTCCATAATTACAAACACCAAAATATTATTGCGATTTCTTAAATTATTGTAACTAAATAATTTTTTAAATTAACTCAATCCGTTTTACGTGAATTTATGTCTTGTGCGAAACAACTTAAGGGAGAAGAATTAATTATACATCAGTTTCTTAGACAACAATCGGTAGATGGCGTGGTGTAAGAATCATGTTTTTTATTTCCAAATTCATTTCTTTGTTTCCCATATGTTTATGTTGAATTTGTTCTCTCACCTCGTTTAGGTACATTTACAAAGCAGTATATAGGAAGGAAGGTAAGTATGTATATAATATAGGTCTCTCTGAGTTAATGTAATTAAATTGTTTTGTCTAAACGATCTACTAAATAAATGAAAATACGTTAACCCAAATGTGTGAGGTAACACATGATAAGCAAATTAATTACTCTTTTTGAAATATATTTTAATTCCCCTGAGTGTATTGCGTGCGGTTGAAATATTGCGTGGTTTTACTTGGTGACATTACTATATAGGAACAGGAAGATGTGGCAAATGGTTTAATGAAATAAATTGTAAATACGCAGTCTATTTTATATATGTGCCGACTTCAGGATTTGATGGAATATGAGAGATGTGAATTTTATTTTAACTCCTCACAAACCCAAAAGGATATAGTGGGGAGTGATGTATTCACATATTGTATGACTGTTTTTTTTGCAGATTATTTATTTATTTATTTAGAGGATAACGTACAGCATATAATAAATTATATAAAATAAAGATGTTAAAAATTTAAATAACATTATAACTTTTATAACTGAATTCCACTGTTTATTTAGACTACAACCTACAACAAGTTTCGTGATAAGCACATTCTTTTCACATAAGTTGAAAAGAGTATTTATATAAAGGCAAGACTTGTCTTTATATAAATACTCTGTTAAACATATGTATATTTACTACTGTGAGGCACCGGCTTAGAATAGTGCTTCCCCTCTTTCTATTATTATTTTCGAGTGTCCCGTAAGAGCCGGGTAATCGAAAATACAACAGGCAACAATAACATCTCACATAGTTCAGCAATGAGGTTCACCACCCATTCTGAATATAGTGCCTTTTTAGCTGAGACGAGACTGGTGTGTGGGTATACACAGATATGTTGTGCTCCCTATTATAAGGCAATGCACACCCGCACACCTTTCGCTGGTTACCCCACATTGTGGGATATTCCGTGATGGTATGAATGAATGAATGAATATTTACTACATGAAAATGTGCTTAGCACGAAACCGGTTGTAATCTAAATAAACAGTGTAATTAAGTTATAAACGTTTTTCATTTTTAATGTTTATTAAGAATTTGAAGAAATTTTATTGGAATTCCGTTTTGGAATTCCATGGAAGAACTTTCGAGCAAAAAATTAAATCTTAATAAAGATGATTTGAGTAAATATTAAACCCAATTACATGTTGTCACTGGAGTTGTAGTAGGTATATTAAGTTAGGAATAGTTACATACATATTATGGCGAGATATTGTGTGAATGATGTGTGAAATTGTATATATATATATATATATATATATATATATATATATATATATATATATATATATATATATATATATATATATATATATATATATATATATATATATATATATATATATATATATATATATATATATATATATATATATATATATATATATAGGTTTGTCATTCAGCACTTTGTGGCTCAAACCGTCTATAGATTACCGGAAATGTTGGCTCATTTCTACTTATTGGCTCCTTAAGCACTTAGTTGATCAGGGACAAAATGAGATATATATATATTTGGTATCGCCTCGTTTCCCTGATCCGATTAGTGTTTGTATCTTATTGTGAGCCAATAAGTGACATTTTATGTGACCAAATATATACTCGGATATACCTTTTTATCTGAGATATACATTCTCACTTATTAAATCATTTGTACATGTAATTAAACGCGAATAACAGATCTGGTTTCGCGACGTTGCCATATTACGCAGATCGTTGCAACAAAAAAACTAGTTGATTTAATAAGTTTCACATATTTGTAAAAATGTAATGACATTTGTAGTAAAATCAGATACAACGTTCATACAAATGCGTGAACCTTTAAATGAATACGCATATTTTGTATGGATGCGTTGTTACACTCGCGTGACGTATAGAGCATTTTGAAATGTTATTCTAGTCCAGCGCGTATTCACAAATATGCGAATACAAACAGAAACGTTAATAATGAGAGTCATACAAATGATTGAACATTTTAATAAATACGCATGGTTTTGACATAAGTTGGAACTACCATATAATCTGTGGTTGGAACTTGGAAGTGTTAATTCATAATGAATTTATGAATGAACATTTGTTAGTCTTTATTTGTACCCAGAACAAATAATACACTGCGTTTATTAGTTTTATTTGCGTATAGGTTGTGCAGGTTATTTTTTTCGTTTTACAAATTCAATTACCTAATAAATATGCAGAAAGACAAGTCAAATGCTATTTTTAGTGCGAGGACGAAAAAACTTATGAAAATGCTTGAAAAGGATAATAATACGAGAGAAGCAGGTTAGTTCATCGATATTTTATATCTACTTATATTGTCATCTTAACATAATGAGATTTTATAGAGAATTTCAAATATTTATAGTTACTATAATATAAACTAAGAATATAATCTGGCCTTGTACGAAATAAATCCAAATACTTCCATATAAACAACTTTCAGGGAATCTAAAATTGCCACTTTGTATTTCATATTATGAATTGTACGCTAATTATAATTTAATAATATTAGGAATTGCATTAAAATTCAAAAGAATGGCTACTTAGTTTGCAATTCATTTTATGAATTGTACGCAATAAATTCATCTGCTTAATTCATTAGTTTGACAGTTTCCTATGGAGATTCGTTGATGTATTTTTATCAAAAATGAATTGTAAGATGTAGTTTATTTATTACTTACTACTCTCTATAGTTCATCGTGATTATTATGTAGATATGTACTGGTATCCTTAGTAGGAATTAATGTACAAATAACAGTACTAATCATTATTTTTTTTTATAGATGAAAAGTATTCACCAATTTCAAAGGAACAAAAAAATATTATTGATAATATGCAAAATATACTCAATGAAAATACATATGATTTGTGGAACACAGGTACGTGGGTTCATATCAAATTACTAGTTAGTTATTTAAAACAATTTTTGCCTAATGGATTCTGTATTTTTTGTTTTTTGATTTATTTTAGATTCCGAAGATCAACCAAGTCCACTTAATATGTCAGAAGATTCTTACAAACCATCAAGTCCACTGTCGTGTTTTTCATTATCATGCTCAGGTTATTTATTCCTATTCACGATTTATCTAAATAAATAAAAAATAAATAAATTGTTTAAATATAACTCCAATAATTTCTTTACATTTCTGTCTAATCTTTGAATTACAAGTAATTAGTCAATTAGATTTTTAGATATGATTTGCAATAATTTAAAAAAAAATAAGCTTGTAATCTTGTAAATTCCAAAAAGCAAATAATTATTCAAATTCTATATATTTTTTTTGATTATTTTAGATTTAGAAAACCAGCCACAGCCACCTTCAGATTTGCCCTGCTGTAAACCATCAACCTCTTTGCCTTCATCATTGCTGTACTCAGGTAAAAAATATTTCCCATATTTTTTTTACTTAAAAAAAAACAACAATTAACACCAATTTCTTTATACCTCTGTGTAATCTATTTTAGCAATTTATTTACAATACTCTATTTTTCAATTAAAAATTAAATATTATTTTTCAATTAAAAGTAGGTAGGTACTGATGGCAATATTTCATTTCACGGGAAAGGGGCGCTAATGTGGTTGGGATTGGAATATTTACTATGTAAGGTATCAGAATTCTGTCTGTTCGACCAAAACTTATGTACCTACCTACTAATATGTAATACCTACTTATGCTTTTTTGGTTTAATAATGTTGTTTTTAGTATGAGAAAGTTACTTTCTTCAATAAAAACTTTGGTTTTTTGGTCTAAAAATATTGTGTTTTGATCATCTTAATTCAAAATACTATACCTACGTATTTTTTTAAATTAATAAAGCATACCTCAGATTAAAATAAATATTTTCTATATTCAAGTTATATTATTTGAAGCTAATTAAAGTTTCAAATAATATAGTACATTAAATATAGAAATATGTATTTAAATCCTACATATTTCTACCTACATATATAATTACAATATTTCTATAGATTTGTATGATTTTTAACTATAGTTTTAAATGTAGATTTTTAATTGTAGTTCTTAATTTTAGTTGTATTCTATTTGCTTCATTACTTATTGTCTTGATTTTATTATTTTTAATGTTGTTTTACTTGTTAGTTTTATCAATTTGTAGTAGTGGTATTAATTTTTGTAATTATAAAATAATAAAACAGAGTTCACTTATTTACTAAAGAAGAAGCAAAATTTCATTGTGAACACTTGCCTTTAGATTATTTAAATGTTTTATTTAGTTAAAATAAATCCTTGTCACTTTAATAAATTAAACCAAGTGTTTACGCCGGAAATCCTTTATAATAAGCCGCAGTTTCTGTCACTAGAAATATAACATCCTTATCAGTATACGTTGGAAAGAATTTTCACAACATTAACACCCTACAATTCTTAAATATTTTTTTAACAAAATTATACTCATTCTGATATTATTATTTTCAGGTGACAATCACAAACTGATATCGCCGAATAAAGAAACAATTCCTGTTAAAAAAATAAAACGGGTATATGACCGGAAAAACTGTTGCCCGTTTTGTATTAAATTGGTTACAAACTTCACGCGCCACATAATGGCTCATCATGGGTTGGAGGCAGAAGTGATAGAATATAATAAAATTCTAGATCCTGACCTAAAAGAAAGGAAACGAAAACGGGAATTAATTTCGAGACAAATGAGAAATAGGGGAAACTACTTATACAATCAAAATGTAATAAACAAAGAAACGGGAATAGTATTACCAAATCGTCGGCCTAAATGTGGAACAAGTGTTACAGATTATGCTGTATGCGTCCAATGCTGTGGAACATACAAGCGTGATTTGCTATACAGGCATTTAAAAAAGTGTCCCAGCAAACCACAAACTAGTGGTTTATATGATGTACAACATACACATAAGCGAGCCAGAGCTTTGAAATCTTCATCTATACTTTTAGTAAAAGAGAATGAAGAAACAACACAAGCATTGAAAAGTAAGATATTTCCCATATTTAAAAATGATGCTATTGCAAATACAGCTATGAAAGATCCTTTGATTTGTGCCTATGGAGAGCTTATGTTAAGCAATCACAAAGAACATCATCTAAGGACGTACATAACGTCTAAAATGAGGGATCTAGCCAGACTTTTTTTAAATATTCAAGAACAAATTCCAGCAGTAACATCGTTTGAATTAGCGTTTGATCCCATCTATTTTGATGCATTTATAAAGGCTGTTAGAAATGTTAGTGGTTATGATGAATCAACGGGCGAAGTCAAAATACCTAGTATGCCACAACGTTTATGTACAGCAATTAAAGATTCTGTGGATATTTTAATGCGTCGCTCTATACAGAGTAATATTCTAACTACAGCATCTAAAGAAAAAATTAAGACTAAATTATTAGATTTCAAATCAATACTTGTTCACTCATGGAAATTCGACATTTCTACAAATGCAGAGAAATCAAGAAAAAGAAAAAAAATGTTAAAATCAGATGTAATGCCTTTGTCATCCGACATAAAAGCATTATGTGAGGAAATACTGAAGAGAGAACTCGAAATTGCACAACAATTTGAAAAAGATAAATCTTATGGTATGTTTGAAGAACTATGTAAAATAACAATTGCTCACATAATCGTTTTTAATAGAAGAAGGGCTGGTGAGGTAGCGAGGGCCCCGCTAGAAAATTATTTTACTAGTCAATACGATACACAAGAAATACCTGAAGAAATATTCGAAGTAATGAATGAAGACGAAAAAGAGGCAATAAAATCATTATATTGTTTCCATATTCCTGGAAAAAGGGGACGAAAAGTGCCAATTCTCCTTAGACATCAAATGAAAAAAAATCTGGATACTATATTCTCATGTAGAAATTTTGTTGGAATACCAGTAGAAAATAAATACTTGTTTCCAAAACTGGAAGGGGAACCCTATCATTGTGGTACGAAAATACTGAGAGATCTAAGATCTGAATTTTCTCTCAAAAATCCACACCACCTAACATCTACCGGTTTACGTCATCATGTGGCAACCATGAGCCAAGTTGCCGGTAAAAACAACGCTTTTGTAAATGCTTTATCACATTTTTTAGGTCACACACCGGGTACCCACAAAAGCAATTACATGTTACCTCAACTCGCACTTGAAAAAGGTAAAGTTGGCCTTAATTTACTCCAATTAGCTGAAGGTCGACTAAGTTCTAGAGAACGAGATATACACCAAAGTAAGCCTGACGAATCAACTACAATAACTATAAATGAAACCAAAAATCAAGGATCCGAAATAACTGCTTCCGACCAAATGTCACAAATGAACCCAGACCTCGATTCTGAAAGTAATTCATCAAGTTGTTCATTTGAGGAGATTCAAGAAAGAAGAAGAAGACAAAAAAATAAAAGCAAAAAAGTAATCGTCAGAAAGAGATGGAATCAAAAAGAAAAAGATGAACTTTTTAAACACTTTTCTAAATATATTATTGAAGGAAAAGATCCAGGTGCCTCAGTTATCAACGAAATTAAGAGGCAAAGTGGAATTCTATCGATGAGAACTTGGAAGCAAATAAATACATTCATAAACAACCACCACAAGAAAAAATTACCTTTACCAAATGATTTACAAAGAAAAAGACAATTGTATTTAAGTAAAAAATAAATTAAATCTTTACTTTCTCTCAATTTTTCGCTGTCTGTATTTGTATGTATCTGTATTGTTATGTGTACTAGCTTCTATTTGTTTAGAATATTTTTTTAAAAGACAAATTGAGAAGTCTACAACCACATTTGTAACATTGGCGTTGGCAAGCGATAATATAATATTTGTACATAGAGTTTTATAGGCTCTATGTTTGGTTATTATTTCCCAATGCGAATGGATTGATTCGAATGTGTTCTCAATTATATCAAAACAAAAATAATAGATGTCGTTTTTTTAATGGCTGTGCACCTAGATATGTTAAAGGGTGATGCAGATTGGTGGTTTAGACATTCTTTTTGTCGAATGTACGTAATATTTTTATTATTCACTATTTTTAGTGTTCAAAAATATCAGTTTTCTTTTTAAAATATGAAAAAAAAAAATACGATGCTTACTACCTATCACTTTTTACTACAGCTTTATAAGTCATTTTGAATTTGTATAAAAACAAATAATTATTATTTGTAAGTATTAAAATAATTACCTATATTTAATAGTTAGTAAAAAATGATGGTAAGCAAAGTACTTATTTGTTTTACCATATTTTTAAACACAGACATCTTAAAGTAAAACCTAAAACAATAGAAAAATAATTAATTGCTTAGATCTTCAAAATTTTCAGTGTGATATTCATCTATATTCCTATCTATTAAATATAATTGGCGCAAGTCATGTGTTTTTATAATAAATAAATTTTCTGTCATTTTTTACTAGGGTACTTATTAAACAAGTTGCATTAAAAAAATGTTTCTATTTATTACACCCACTTACTTGCTATTTTACTAAACAATGTTTGCCGACCAACAGGCATGGAATACAGGTATGACTTCTTAATTAATCAGGGTCACAGGGAGGTACAGGCAATATTGACTTGTGAGGTATACAATCCACCACTCACTATGACATCTCCAACCCTAATAAGAGTTAAACAGTGGGGCTACACAGTCCATCAGGTGGTATGATATCAAGTCTTTTTAGATCATTTTATGCAGGATTGATTGGTTGGTGAATGGCCTAACCCAGGTAAGTAAGGTACAGGCAGTAAAAAAAAGAACAATTGGATCAGTTGTAAAATTGTTAATGAATGAAATTCATGGTAAATTATTTTGTCAGATAGTAACTTTTAAATTCAAAGTTATTCTTCCAAATCCCGTAGATAATTTGAATGAAATTTCGGACCATGAGTTAAATTCAGATTTTAATCTTTCATATAAAAAAAGTGTGTCAAGAAAAAATGTAGCATTCGGTTCTCTCTGCCTACCCCATGAAGAGAACATGACGTGATGGTTCGTATATATGTAGTAATAAAATATAGGCACACATTCATCACCTGTGTGTCTAGATAGGAAAATGTAGCGTTCGGTACTCTCTGCCTACCCCATAAAGAGGACATGACGTGATGGTTCGTAAGTATGTAGTTATAATATCTAGGCACACATTCATCACCTGTGTGTCTAGATAGGAAAATGTAGCGTTCGGTTCTCTCTGCCTACCCGGTAAAAAGTTATCGCTGAACATATATTGAAAATGTGGCGTTCGGTTATCTCTGCCTACCAATCATCATAACTCGATGAAAATAACATGTGCGATCATCTCTGAAGCATTGCCTTCCTATTAAAGAAGAAATTATTAAAATCGGACAATGTTGTAAAGAGTTCTTATCGTTGGAGTGCAAATTGAAGAGTTGTCACAAGGATTCCATCATCAGGTCTTGACCAAATTGAAATGGGACCAATCGGGAGATACCCGATTTCTAATGAAAAAAAATTATCGAAATCGGACAACGTGGTAAAAAGTTATCGCTGAACATATATTGAAAATGTGGCGTTCGGTTATCTCTGCCTACCAATCATCATAACTCGATGAAAATAACATGTGCGATCATCTCTGAAGCATTGCCTTCCTATTAAAGAAGAAATTATTAAAATCGGACAATGTTGTAAAGAGTTCTTTTCGTTGGAGTGCAAATTCAAGAGTTGTCACAAGGATTCCATCATCAGGTCTTGACCAAATTGAAATGGGACCAATCGGGAGATACCCGTTTTCTAATGAAAAAAAATTATCGAAATCGGACAACGTGGTAAAAAGTTATCGCTGAACATATATTGAAAATGTGGCGTTCGGTTATCTCTGCCTACCAATCATCATAACTCGATGAAAATAACATGTGCGATCATCTCTGAAGCATTGCCTTCCTATTAAAGAAGAAATTATTAAAATCGGACAATGTTGTAAAGAGTTCTTTTCGTTGGAGTGCAAATTCAAGAGTTGTCACAAGGATTCCATCATCAGGTCTTGACCAAATTGAAATGGGACCAATCGGGAGATACCCGATTTCTAATGAAAGAAGAATCGTTGAAATCGGACAACGTGGTAAAAAGTTATCGCTGAACATATATTGAAAATGTGGCGTTCGGTTATCTCTGCCTACCAATCATCATAACTCGATGAAAATAACATGTGCGATCATCTCTGAAGCATTGCCTTCCTATTAAAGAAGAAATTATTAAAATCGGACAATGTTGTAAAGAGTTCTTATCGTTGGAGTGCAAATTGAAGAGTTGTCACAAGGATTCCATCATCAGGTCTTGACCAAATTGAAATGGGACCAATCGGGAGATACCCGATTTCTAATGAAAGAAGAATCGTTGAAATCGGACAACGCGGTAAAAAGTTATCGCTGGACATATATAAAAAATAATAAAATCGTTTACAAAATGATTGATTTTACAAGATTATTCTCATCAATTTTTAAATGTTAGCGAAGTAAAAAAATATATTGCTTAAAAATCACAATATTATTAAGTAGGCTTGTATAGTTATACCTACTCAATAATACGAAATGTCCAGCAAACAGAAGAAACAGTTGTGTATTATTATTACTAAATCATATAGGTACCTACCTATACATACATATTCTATGTCTACACAAACCAAAGAGGGTATTAAACAAAGTATTGGCAACGTCGCATGAGCCAATAATTATTGATCAAATAATGTTCATTATAAGTAGATAAAAAAAATTTAATATAAAAGTGGAGCATAGACTATATAGGTAGCTGAACATAATCACAACTTCAAGATAAAAGTTCCAAATTTATATAAGAACCAGGTAATTATATATTTCAAATAAAAGACTGATCAACATTTGTGTCTTAAAATCAGACGAGCCAATATGTGCCGTCTGACATAAATATATATATATATATATATATATATATATATATATATATATATATATATATATATATATATATATATATATATATATATATATATATATATATATATATATATATATATATATATATATATATATATATATATATATATATATATATATATATATGTTATTATTAAGTATTTTGGGGATAACCCGCGTCAAATTCTGATTCCCGAGAGAATCAGTCGTCTGCCGACGTTTCATCTGAATCTCATCAGACATTTTCAATAGGCGCCTTGTTAATAAATTTCCGTCGCGAGGGATAGTGCGCGCACGTCCGTTTGCGTCGGAAGCTTACTTGGTGGTAAGCTTCCGACGCGAACGGACGTGCGCGCACTATCCCTCGCGACGGAAATTTATTAACAAGGCGCCTATTGAAAATGTCTGATGAGATTCAGACGAAACGTCGGCAGACGACTGATTCTCTCGGGAATCAGAATTTGACGCGGGTTATCCCCAAAATACTTAATAATAACATATATATATATATATATATATATATATATATATATATATATATATATATATATATATATATATATATATATATATATATATATATATATATATATATATATATATATATATATATATATATATATATATATATATATATATATATATATATATATATATATATATATATATATATATATATATATATATATTATAATATTTTTATCTCGGTTTTCCCGTGTCAGTAGGTCTTGACTAAGACCATTTGTCTTCCGACGTTTCGCCTGAATATCACCAGGCATTTTCAAGGACTTAACGAAAAGCACGCGCGCGACACACGTCAGTGAGCTTTGACGGTGAGTCTTGACGGTGAGCTTTCAGTGTGAGTAGACGTGTGTCGCGCGCGTGCTTTTCGTTAAGTCCTTGAAAATGCCTGGTGATATTCAGGCGAAACGTCGGAAGACAAATGGTCTTAGTCAAGACCTACTGACACGGGAAAACCGAGATAAAAATATTATAACATATTTCACCCGTGAAAACATCAAATATAACATATATATATATATATATATATATATATATATATATATATATATATATATATATATATATATATATATATATATATATATATATATATATATATATATATATATATATATATATATATATATATATATATATATATATATATATATATATATATATATATATATATATATATATATATATATATATATATATATATATATATATATATATATATATATATATATATATATATATATATATATATATATATATATATATATATATATATATATATATATATATATATATATATATATATATATATATATATATATATATATATATATATATATATATATATATATATATATATATATATATATAAATGTGTGCAGTATATTATGTCTTGAGTAAGATTACGAGGATAAAATTTTAAGTCTGATATATTTTTTAAGTGTGGGGGAGCTTATTAACAATATGTCGATCTCTTGGAAATGCCTATTGTACCTATCTATGTATTACAGATTCTGTAGATTGTTGCATGTTGAGCTTAGTTAGTGTGTTGAGTGGTTAGGTGGAAAAGAGGAGTGTGTCTAGTTCTACGGGTAGGGATGTTGAAAGATATATAATTTAAAAGAGCAGGGGAATCCATTTTGCTATTAATATTTTGTTATTATCAACAAGTATCATGCTGAGATTGTACGTATTCTGAAATTTTCATCACAACGTACCTATATACGTGTGTGTTTTGTGATGTGTAATATGTGCTATGTACCGCGTGTATACTGGCCAGTAAATAAGTATATTTTTTTTATTTTATTTATTTATTATTAAAAATAACAAAGAAAAATACACAATACAACAATATATACAATTTTTAAAAAGATACATTATAATTTTGTTTTTTTTTATGACTCAACTTCAAAAAGAGTTTTCTCGTGCTTTGAAGTGAGTCACATTTCACAAATCTACAAACTATCTAATCTATTTATATACATACATCTTAATCTAGGCACTAATCTATTTACAATAACATACATATTTAGATACAAACATACATAATATTATATATAAAGAGCGAAAAAAAAATACAAAATTGGTCTGTAGAATAAATAAAAATACACAAATTGAAAATAAACAACACACAATGAATACACAAGAAAAATGTTACTTCAAAAAGTCTTTCAGCAATACCAAGAAACCACCAAAATTATTTTGCGCCACTATTCTCATATCCACTGGTAAATCATTAAACCACTTCACCCCATAATATGAATAATGAACATAAACTCTTGAAATTAAGAATAGTAGTCTGGAGTATAGAATAATAGGCTGGGGAGGGATGGCAAATACGCTACTTGATCCTATATTGAAGAAAGAACACATAAATTAATAATTAAGGTAATGCACAGAAGACCTAAAAGATACCCAACAGAAGAAATATACATACCTACCTATATTGACAGTGGATTTTCGGATTTTAGACAGCTCGGCAAATGTTGGACATAAGTCTGAGTTATAGAATCACAAATACAGAAATCAGACGCCGAACAAAAGTCGCAGATATCATGGATCGAATCGCAAAATTGAAATGGCAATGGGCAGGACACGTGGCCAGGCAGCCAAATTCAAGATGGACTCCCAATGTCTTAAAGTGGAGACCATGGGAAAACAAAAGGGGTGTCGGTCGGTTACAGAAGAGATGGGCCGACGATATTGTTGTGGTCGCCGGAAAGTAATGGTTTGAAGCGGCACAGGATAGAGAAAAATAGAGACAGATGGAAGCGGCCTACATCCAGTAGTGGAGGGAAGGATAGGAAGAATAATAAAAAGATGAGACTGATACTATCTCATTTGCATAAGGACACCTTTGTGTTCTTCACGGACTATATACTGATACATGGCACTAGAAACAGATAACAGCTAAGACCGTCACAGCTAAGAACGACACATGCGCAGGATCAATATTTCTCGTCATTTTTTTGACACATAGGTATGGAAATTTTACTGCCTCGCTAGAAATAGTCTGTTCCGAGAAGTAGCGTCTAGCCCCTGAGTTTCTTTTCTGCATTCTTAGGTTAGGTTTAAGTTTGTGTATAATAATAATAGCGACTCGCAAGAGCGAGTTGCTTTATAAATTATTATAGATTAAATATATAATATTCTTTTAATTTTTCGCATTTAATATAAAATTTCACAGCTCATTTGACTTAATACTACGAGATCTCAACCAATCAGAGAGCCAACCGGAAACAGAATGCAAACGGGTAGATTCAGATTGTAGACTCTAGTGTTCCGAGACACCCAATTAGATTTTTTTTCTCACATTTGGAAATTTTACTGCTTCGTTATCTCGTTATGTATAGTCTGTTCCGAGGTGTCAATTAAATGGAAAGTATTATGGTAAAATATTCATTCATTTATAAACACTTAAAAAAATTCACATTATAAAGTCTAAGGTAGATAAAATATGCATTTTAATATGTAAAATATAATGTAGGAATATAAGTAATAAGTACTCATGTACATCTACATATATACATAATAATATATCCTTTTGGTCTGCATTGTATTCCCATAAAGGTACTATATTATGTACCTACATAACATTTACTGTTCTTACATATTTACTACCGAAATAAATTGTGGTACGCCAAATATTATACCTATCTAAATTAACATTAAAGTCTACCTTTCTCAGAGTTTCTAGGTAAGTACTAACATATGTAGGTATAGGTATAATTGTACGTAGAAAATATATGTCTAGGAAGGTATCTATATATATATATGTATATGGCTGCAATATTATAATATGCTCGCAATATGTCTGTATGTATGTATGTATGTAGGTATATCTTGCTCGCTTGGCTATGCCACCGTAGAGGCAGGTGTGCTGAATCTACG
This sequence comes from Molanna angustata, assembly GCA_963576475.1. Lineage (NCBI taxonomy): Eukaryota > Metazoa > Arthropoda > Insecta > Trichoptera > Molannidae > Molanna > Molanna angustata. The sequence goes on from OY754988.1 coordinate 1,973,330, forward strand.
AAACGCGATATTCGCGAATAATTATGAATTAGTTAATTAAATAAAATGCGTCACGAGAATGACATCGAGTATTGAGATCGTCTGGATCACCGATTACATGGATTTATTCTAATTTATCAAATGTGTCGATGGACAGTTCATGGTGAAAATGGTTAAACTCCATTGTAGAAAACATCAGGTGATGGGTATTAAAGATGTCAGGTAGTGGACTGTATTATAAACGATCTCACCGATGCTTCTTTATTCCTGGTTCTCTGATTATTTGCTTTCTGTGCACACATCCACACGCGGTGGTCTTCAAACTTGTACTGATCCTAGTTAGTAATTGTCTCTTATTGTCACCCAAGATTATTATGATCAACTTTCCAAGTGACAATTTTCAAACGCATCGGTGAGGGGACAGTGGCAAGGAAAGGATTCAAAGGAAAGATGCTTCTACATCCATAGTGACACGTATCAAAATAAAATAGTAATAAAATCACACTTGTTTTAGTGACACTTGTATTTATGTATTTACATATAGGCACTGACCTGTATCGGTCTTCTAATGACCATCTTCTATATTTTATGTTATAACGGAGTTTCACCAAAAACTGTCCGTAGGTACTACGTCACTTATTCATATTTTTTAAAAAGATTAACAGCTAAACATCAGGGTTAAATTTAATATAATCATTTGACAGCCAATTAGATGTTTCCATTGATAGGCCATACCATCGGTTGCAAGATAAAAAAACATAAAATCATAATGTTTCTAACAGATAAAGTAAGTTATAATGGAGGTACACCAAAAATTGTCCGTCCTATGTTTTAACGGAGTTTCATCAAGAATTGCTTGTCTTAGTATATTATAATAGAGTTTCACCAAGAATTGCCGCCCAGTGTCTTAATGGATTTTCACCACAAATTGACCGTCGAAAAACTTAATTAACACATAAAAATAAATTTTGTAATATTTTTATTGACAAACATTTTTTTCTCAACATCTCAATAGAGACGAAGTAGGGATATTGTAGAAGAACCAGGAACTCGAAGCACCTACAGGGCTTACGACCTGTCATCGGTTGGTTTACGTTTCTCAATGTCTCAACGTTACAAAAACGTTTCTCCGTTACTCCATAGATGGCAATAGTAATAATGCATTATTGTCAGGTAAAATGTTACACACTATTCAAATATATAGAACTTTCAAAATTACATCGATAAGGGAACTCAATAAGAAGTCATAATTGGTGAACGTTGCGCAAGCGCATAAAGTGATCACGCCGATGACAGGTCGTAAGCCCTGTAGGTGCCTCGAGTTCCTGTTTCTTCTACAATATCCCTACTTCGTCTCTATTGAGATGTTGAGAAAAAAATGTTTGTCAATAAAAAAATCATTTGACTCCCGAAAGGGAAAAAAATCCAATGTTTGCGTATATGCAATTAAAAAAGAATATTCGATATATTATGTATTTTGATTATAGTCATTGATAGGGCAATACGTTGAGTACGGTTAAGCTTGTTATACATTCTATGTCAAATGAAACATGTTTTCAAACATTAACCATAGCAGGAGTTTGGTAGGTACATAAATACATTGAATGTCCCTGAAGTTGAATGTAATTACTGCAGAATTAACGGTATGTAAAATCTTTACTGTTTAACCTAGTCTACTTTTAGTACAAATGTACCTCCCTACACATCTCTACACCGTACTCGTATATTACCTATAGATGTAACAATACATATTATAACTGTTTAAATATAATGTTAATACGAAAAGTAATGCTGGAGAAACGAGACAGTTATAGAATATACATAGGTACATAATATACATATTTTTTAATTTACTTTTGCAATACATGTCTTTTAAACAAAAGGATATTGCAAAAATACCGCTGCGGACTACTTAGTAAGCATATTTCACAAAACGATTATGTTACATAGTATTATTATGTAGAAGCTTGTCCCGGATATTTTATAAGAATTAAGTGTAATTGCATTTGAGTTTTATGAATAAAAATAAAAACACATAGTTTCAATCCACGAGTATGAAATTTATTAACCTAAGCAAGGACGCTAGTCACAGCCAGCATCTTCAAAGGAACAATTCATACAAAATACAAAACACATCAAAATATATTATTAAATAATTTATAGGTTTAGATTCTGTGCAGGCATCCTGGTATCAATCCTCAGCAGAGGAGAAAATTATTTTCATTCATTTCTCACGCATACATGGCTTCTCTGGGCTGGAAGCACTGGTTAGTTGGAAGAAATTGCCATATGACAATAAAATCACCACTTGCGCAGGATGCAAGGAAGTGAATATTATTATTATTATTTAATGATCAAATGTATGAAGAGTTGCGTAAAGATATGAAGGGGAGGGGAGTCGAGAATATATTGTAGTTTTGTATTTAGTATAAATTGTTTTTTTATGTGTATATGTAAAAGGCAATTTATGCCGTTTATTAATAAATAAACAAATAAACAAATAAATAAATAAATAAATAAATAAATAAATAAATAAATAAATAAATAAATAAATAAATAAATAAATAAATAAATAAATAAATAAACAAACAAACAAACAAACTAACAAACAAATAAATAAATAAATAAATATAAAAATAAATAAATTAATTTATTAATTAATAAATATATAGATTTACCTATAACTAAGTTAATTTATAAATAAATATAAATAAATAAATAAATTTCTATGTAAAAAATCATTAAAGTAGGTAATACTCAATTAATGACTTAAGTGAAGACATTTTTTTTTTAAGATATTTATTTTTAATAAAAAGTACCTAATACATTTTAATTTTCCCGCCAAACTGCAAAGCTGTTTTTTGGCAGAGCAGATTCTCTCTTTCACATAATATTATAAATTTCACATAAAATTATTTCAATAAACTAATCTCAAATATTAAAGATACAGAGACTAAACAAAAATTTGAAAGAAAAAAAAATTGAAATAAACCTTACACATAATATATATTATACCTATAATTAATCAACAATAATAATTCAAAGTCTAACGAACGCTTGATTTTAGATACAGATGTTATAGAGTATTTTTTATTGTTACTATTTTCGTTTCGTCAGACTTTAAAATATTTCTTATTCTAATCGGCAACGCGTTAATAATATGCGGTACAAGATGTTTCCTGGTACGATCTCATCTCCATACACGTTGTTTGTCTTAGGTACCTGCAGGGAACGCTCCATCGCCAGCCTTGTCCCATATTTGTGACTTATTTCCGTTTTAAAAGATTCATTTTTGTATTCTTCCAAAATGATGCACTATTTTACTTTATTTGTATTGGGAGTATTTTACATACACCAACGTCCACCAACATTTTCAAGAAATTGATTTGAATTTGTTTAATTTTATTGGTGTGTGATGGGTACGTTAAGCCGTAACAAGTTAACGCGTAGCTGACGATCGAGTCGACCATAGCATAGTACATAATAATACAGTATGGCCCGAGAAACACTACCCTTTAACATATAAAAATTACACAATATTGAATTTAATTTTGTACAGATGAGTTCTACGTGTTTACTCCAATTAAATGTATTATCAAACTGTAATCCTAGGTATGTATATTGGTCAACTTTTTCAATTTCTGTACATGCACAATCAATATAATTTTTATACGTGCATTCATAGTGTGATGACTCTATTTGATTCGATTAATTATTTGTTTTCTTATATGGTGCATATAGTCTATTATTGTTTGAGGTATTCGAGTCGTCTTCTTCATCATTTTTCTGATTAAAATTTCTATTTCGTTATGTAAGACGATTATAAAATACAATGGGATAGTTATTTAATTAGAAAATCGCCCTCCAAGGGGAGGAATGTGATGACTTTATAATTTTAATATGCACATATGTGTATATATATTATTATTATTAAAGTATGATAAATATAGGTATTTGATAATATTAAATTGGAATTGTACACTTTATGGGAGTTCTTTGTTGAAGTCGGTGAAGAATATTATAATATCTACTTACTAAACTAATATGGAATATATTTTGGTGTCATTGTTGGTAGCTTTGAACTATTCGTTAAGTTTGTTGATGCAAGTCCAAGGTACATGTGGGAATTGTATTAGTGTACCTATCTGGAATCGGAGGGGAGAGAAATTTGTCTTTAAGTATGTTGATTAGTGGGTGGCGGGGACACTTACTGGCAGATCTTGGTGAATGACGGGGGTACGTGCGAAGCTCCTGGAATTCATTTTTTGGTCTTTGTTTTGAATCCAGTAATATAGTATTCATTAATAATTAGCTCGTTTAAAAATAAATTAAATTAATTCTCATTTAATAATCAGTGCTTATTTGTGGAACGAGGATGATCATCATTGGACCCTAAATCATATTTATTTTTTTTTCTCTATATTTTTTCTTTATCTTAAAATTACAAAATTTCGGTCGATAAATATTTAAACAAAATTGTGATATTTTGGAAGGCGCTATACCACCTGAGCCTCGCAGGAGTAGATGAGTTTTTTTTTCTTATTTTCAATAACAATTTATGAATAATTTTTCTTTTGGTGTAACAAGATTTGAGTACATGAAAAATCGAATATTAATTAGAAATGTAATCATTTTTAAACTATTTTGAATTTTCTTTCAAGTACAATTTGAATAAACATAATCTTATTTTAAAACATTATAACCTATTTGAGAAATTACTATATTTTATTAATTTTATATTTGAAGTATTGTGTTTTTTATAACTGACAGAGTGAAATGAAGTAAACTTGTATAATCCTAATTCCATAAAAATTGTTTGCATGTAGAATTTAGTGATTCATAAATTATTTCTTTATTTAAATTACTAATAGCATTATAATACTAACAAAACTCAATAATTCCTTTCCTATAAATGCATGTTAAGTTGATAAGTTATCCTATCTCGTAGAAAATTAATAAGTATTATTTCCTGTCCTTAATTCCAGTATTTTACTTATCGACAATAGTAAGTAAATTACTTCTTTAATCAAATATAATACTAAAAATCGGTAATACCTTTGTCCTAATTACCTAAAAAGCCGTGTAGTCTACGGTTACTATTCTTCGATTTCCAGTTTTCTATGTGGTTGATGGTTAGAGACTCTCGCTAGACTTGAGGTCCCAGAGGATACCTTAAACTGTCTAATATCTAGATTTATTGACCTCAATATATAGTAATGCATGGTGTCACAGGTAGTCTAATTAATCCTTGTTAATGCACTCGGACCTGGAAGTAATTTGAAATGGTTGACCAGGATGGAAACGAGCGGGTATAGGTGCTCGTTTCAAACTGCATGAAGCATGAAAAATTAGCATGATCTTCTTTGAAAATCTGAATTTCCCTAACCTTAAAATGTCAGATGAAGTATGAAAATCGAGTGAAAAACACAAAACTTTATTAGCTCATTTTGTAGAAGCCTTAAAATGTCACTTAGACATCGCTAATGGAAATCAAAGTATCACCCTATGTGTCTTGAAATAACCATTTTATCTAAAGTAATCAAAATATTCATGTTTCAATCTGTTACTGTAGAAGGAAAATTCGTGTCCTGAAAACTAACATTATAAAGATATATTGGACATCTAACAAAATTTGATATAAAACTATTTACGTCACACTCATGGAAAGATCGTCGATTGCATATAAATATTGCCTTTTGTTATATAATGTATTTTGGTATTGTTTTGATATGTTTTCATTACAGCAGGATATACGAAAAGGTAGGAAAACTGAATTTCGTTATTTACTAACCTCCATGAGTGTGAAAAATCGTTAATAAGCATATATCGTGTTTTCTATTGAATTTTATTTATGGTTTTTTATGAGAATCATATGAATTTGTTTTTATGATAATTTTTCGTCATCCTATTTATTCTGTAGGTATATTAATATACTTATATCGATCAAATTGAGTAACAATTAAGTTACATAATTTGGGTTGAGAATCGAAGTTTTATCATTACATTATACGAATTTAATAATTCTGTAGTTATAACTTTGTATATAAAGATTAATTATCTTTCAACAGTCGTGGAGTCTATTAATTATTAATATAATATATATAAATTTTATTATAAATATTCGTCTATTTATAACTCGTAAATAAAACACAACGTAGAGGGTCCTTTATAACGTGAATAATGATAGTAATCACTAGACGATCATTGGCCAAAATCCGTTGAAAAACATATAAAATTAGCGAAATAAGATAGAAGAATACGATGTTCTTTCATGATAGAATCATTCAATAAGGAATATTCAAATAGATGTAATAAATTCTAGATTTACCTTACAGGTAGAGGATAAACTAGTTAGTGAAATTAGCTATAGTACTAGGAAATAGACGTTAGATTTTAATAGGTAGTTTAGCTAGCTAGTTTAGGAGGTTATGGATCCACAGAAAAATAGATTAGGACGATATTTAGTTTAGGTTAGGGTGGATTTCCATCACAGAATGGTGCCGTGACCGTGATCAGTATTTATTACCTAAATATTGACTGGGATTACTACGGAAGCATTAGAATTAGATGTCTTGAGAAAGTGTGGTATTGTGTCCTCTTTGTCTACCTCGCGAGGAGACGGAATCGTTCGTTTCATTCATGCCATCACAGCAGAATCACGAATCTTGTATAGAGAAAATAGGGAAAAGTGTGGTGTTCTGTCCTCTTTGCCTAGTTCGCAATAATATGAAGTTATCAGAATTTGATAGATAGCTGAAATCTCTGGGGGGAGAATTGTTTTGTCATAAGTGTAGAAAGAGGTAGAGAATCGTTTATTTACTCGTGGTTTTATTTATAAATAATATGTAAATTAAATCATTATTTATTTGAGGGATTGTATAATTGTTAATCTAGGAAAATTATAATCTATATAAAGTAGTTGGGAACAGAAAAGAAAATTATCTAGTTGAACGTATATTTGCGTAGATCGAAGTCATTGGCGCATGTAAATATAAGTTTCAGGTAGGATTGGTTGTGTCCACTGTATATTAGATTTTGGTTATTTTATTGAGTAAAATATTATCTATAGTTTAATATAAAATTGAAATTATTTAATAATGAACAGTGTTAGGAGCGGTAATCTTATTAATTTTAAACACTTAATAGATGATTGAATAGGTTAATTAATGGATGGATAAATAAAATGAATAAGTAACGGAGACTATAATGATGTCATTATTGATGGTCCTGGGTTCGGTTCCCAGCAGAGGAGAAATTTATTTAAATTCATTTCTCACGCAAATATTGCTTCTCTGGGCTGGAAACACTGGTTGGTTGGAAGAAGTTGCCAACTCACCACTTGCGCAGGGTGCAAGGAAGTGTTTATTATTATTATTATTATTATTATTTATTGAACTAAAGTTGTCTGATATGCTTGATAGAGGAGTGTGGAGTTCGGTTCTCTATACCTAATGAAAAGTGTGGGGCTTTGTTTGTTTGTCTCGCACCATTACATTTGTGGGGAGGGATAAATATAATTATTTAATCATGTACATTGATGAAAATTAGGAAATAATTTATCATAAATAATATGTTTGAGTTATCTTGATATTAATATCGGTACCTAAATTTGTGTTATAAATATTACCATACTAAGAATAACGAATTTAGACTAGTGGTCAGAGTCATAACGTGAAAGATAATTTCTTCCAAGACGTCTCATTGATGTTTTGGAGATTTGCTGGTAAAATTGAAGCTTAATTTTGTATAAATTGGTTTTGAGATTTTATGTCATAGAAAAGAATTATGTTAACTATCAGGAATAATCCCTAGTTGGACTGTTGATTGTATAAGTAGTTCAATTAAATTGATGATAAAAGTATTAGAGTAGAATTAATTTCCGGTTTTGTTGAAAAAAAAATAAAGAAAATGATTTGACACGTGTCTTATAATGAATTGTATTTGCTTAACTTATAAATGCATATTTTTAATTTTTTTATTACTCCATTACTATAGATATTTAGGTACTTAATTTTGGGAAGGTCCATATATTTCGTTTTAGTAAGAACTGTTTTTTTTTATGGCGTCATCCGATTCAAGATCCTTGCTAGACTCACATGATACTTAATATTCTAAATTCTGGGGTCGAATTTGGAGGAGAGAGTTTGTTTACACATGTCATCGAAGCTCTGTAGTACTTATTATGAAATATTTTATGGGAATGTGTTTTGGTACCTAATAGCTTTAGTGAGATCATAAAATAAACGGGAATGGTATGATACACTTACATATTGGTTGCCCAAGGAGAAAAATGAATAAACGAATAAAGGGTGCTTATTGAAGTGTTTGTTTCTTTTAATGTCAGTCCGATGTTTTAAGGATGTACTATACATTCTTCGTTAGAACCATGTTTCAGAGGGGATATATTGTATTGTTGATAACTGCATTTTTTGTTTGTCAGCTTAAATAAACAATATTTTATGTTGGGGCAATGAACTTAGAACAAGAAGGTATTTAAAATCATCATGTATAGGGCTTATTGTACCTACATGTAATGCGTTTGGTAATAAATAATATTATTAGTTACCTACATACCCGATGGGAACGAGAATAATATGTTTATTTTTGAAGGGGGTTATTGTTTTCTTTTATGTCTAGGAGAATAATATACATATATGTATTTTTTTATCGTTTACCATTAAGAAACGCATAACATATGCATTTAATGAATCAATGTTTTAAGTTTTATGAGTACCAATGTTTCTGTTGTGACTAAAAGATATAAACAATGCATGGACTTGTTATATATTACAAACTGAAAATTAACCGTTCGTGGGAGTGCATTGATCTATGGCTCAGCACGCATAGAAAAATATTATTATGAAAGAAAAAGAGTACATACTTTGTCATTAACTTTGAATAGATTAGGTATATTTTTTTTAAATGGGCTTATTCAAATACAAACATTCGGAAATGTTGTATTGCATCATAGGTTCGTTTTATTTATTTCATCATCATGGGTTCGTTTTATTTATGTAGTTCATTGAAAAAAAAAGGAAGAAGCTGGTGTTATTTATATGTGTGATCAATGTATCACTAATACAAATTTTTTATTGGTGTACATAGTACAATTAAGAGCGTTTTCAGAATAATTGATTGATAATAATACGATTTAGTGTAATATTGTTATGAATTAGTTTTGCTAAATCCATCATTTGAGTATTTATTGGTTCATTTAATTAGCTGATAAACTATTAATATTTTTTTTATTATTTCTTCTTTTGACGCTTTCTAGTGCAAATAATTTGAATATTGGCGAGATATTTTTTTGTTGTAGATCAATAGTTTTGCTAACCAACCATTGGAATTTGGAATCGATATGAAGGATTTATTTACCATTTACCAATGCGCAGTGATGATAAATACACTTACATTGTAGGGGAGGAAATATAGCAATGATTGTTTTCTTTTTGTTTATCTTTTCATTAGAGATAATTTTTAATTTTTGAAGATGGGGGCGTTTGGAATATGTGAAATATTGTAATTCATATTGTTGGGATGTCAAATATTTTATTGAGTGTTTGCAACCCTCTTCGATTTCTTTTCCTGATTTTTTTTTTATTCACTGTTCATGATACTATTGATATTTAGGTATGCTAATTTATATTAAAGAAGATAATAATTTATTTAGGTGACATTTAATAGAGTTAGTCAGTTTTGTAAGAAAATTATGAAAAATATTAAATTAGATAAGCATTCCATATATAGGACATATTTATTGAGTTCTATGTAGCATGTATAGTTGACCAAATTTATATGATAATTATGGCTTCAGAAATTTTAGGTCGTTTAGGTGGATATTTTTCGACAAACTGAGAATTGTTGTTTTTTTCTCAATGTGGCATAAATTCTTTGCATTATCGTAAACATTAATTTGTTTATTTGGACGAGGGGATAGTTATGTTTCGTTATTCCTCCATTGGATAGGTAATTTTTTTGAATAGTTTATTTTATTTAGGTAAAGTAAACAGGCTTAACCTACAATTATTTTACACGATTAATGTTAATAAAGTAATTACATCGCTGTGTATAAAATTTCAAATTGTAAAGTGCAAAAATTAAATTAAAGCATTTGAGAATGATCTACTGGTCATTCGCTTGTTTGCAAAAAAAAAACAAGTAGATTGTACAATCTCCCCAAGTCAGGGCAAGAAAATACATTTTCAAATTCGTTTAATTTTGGGAAAATATCTACAAGGTGTCTGGTCAACGATATGATTTTGGAATCGCGAGTGATTCTGGGGAGGGGGGAGAAATAGTCTATATTGGTTTTGTATGACTTAAGATAAGGAGTCCCGAGACCTTGTATGAATTTTTTTTCTTTTCTATCAAAATTCTGTGGATGCGGTATATTGGGGGCAACTTGTCTGCGATTGTTGACATAGCATGGGAGTCAGCCATTCTTCTTCTTTCCTTCAGGGATTTTATAAAAGTTCATTTTTCTCGTATGTATATAGATGTGATTTCTTTGAGCGATAAGCCAGAATCCTGAAAATTTTTTATTCTCTCAATTCTCACACTTCGTAATTCGGTGACAAAAGGACCGAATTATATTCTAGAGCAGAAACTATGAGACTTTTGCTTAAATTCGATACTAATGTTTGGTCCAAAAGGTCTTTTGTTTGCCTGCATATAAATCCTTGTAGTTTGAAAGTTTTTTTTATTAAGTATTTATTTCATCTATATGCGTGTCATATTTAGGTTTGATATCGAATAGGACGACTAAATCTCTCACAGTATCACATCTTGCTAAATAATAATTGTTTATGTTGTATTGGAAAGATATTTTAGATTTATTATTTGTGAAGGGAAAATATTGACACTTGCTGTCGTTAAAATAGGGGTCATTTAGTTTACACTAATTATGTGTATAGGGAGGCGAGGTCTTTCTGCAGTAGATTACAATTTGTGATAGTTTCTACTTTACTGTACAGTATTAGATCGTCGGTAAAAAAAAAAAAAAAGAAAAAAAAAAGAACAAAGATTCGGATTATTTAGTTCAGAGTAGTGATTTAAAAATGTTTATTTATATAATGGCTTCATTTTTACGAGCTGTGTTATATGTAAGGATACCTACCAGCGTTGCATTCTTGTTTATATATGAAACATACGCGCGGGATTTGTGCGTTGGGTCGACACGCATGGTTACCACTTAGATTGAAATGATTTATTGCTTACGAGCGGTAACAGGAATAGGGTAACCAAAATATTTTATCGAATGGTACATTATTCGATTGAAATGGTAGAGTGACCGCATAATTTTTTTAAATAGATAAAGGATGGAATTTCAAATGGTGTCTTCACTATTATCCATACATTTCAAAGTTTAGATATTGATATCAAGGCTTATAGTTGGAGGGGAGAGGTTTTATATTGAATTTGTTTTATATTTACCAATTCGTTGAAGGGACAAAGACAGTAAAGGTCGGGGGGGAGAAGGAGTAGTGTTGTTTGTTCCTTTTAATCGACAATAGTTTTCAGGATGAATGAATGGATTAACAATCGGGAGGGGAGGAAATCTTAAATTTATAATAGAAATATGTACTACATTATTTAGATTAGAACAACGCGTCGAATTTCTACTTATGAATTTCGGTTGACTATTTAGTTTCATCTGTGTGAAGTTCCACAATTTTCCTAATAAAATTACGTAACTTCAGGGGGGAGAATGTGATGACTCTATTTGATTCGATTAATTATTTGTTTTCTTATATGGTGCATATAGTCTATTATTGTTTGAGGTATTCGAGTCGTCTTCTTCATCATTTTTCTGATTAAAATTTCTATTTCGTTATGTAAGACGATTATAAAATACAATGGGATAGTTATTTGATTAGAAAATCGCCCTCCAAGGGGAGGAATGTGATGACTTTATAATTTTAATATGCACATATGTGTATATATATTATTATTATTAAAGTATGATAAATATAGGTATTTGATAATATTAAATTGGAATTGTACACTTGGGAGTTCTTTGTTGAAGTCGGTGAAGAATATTATAATATCTACTTACTAAACTAATATGGAATATATTTTGGTGTCATTGTTGGTAGCTTTGAACTATTCGTTAAGTTTGTTGATGCAAGTCCAAGGTACATGTGGGAATTGTATTAGTGTACCTATCTGGAATCGGAGGGGAGAGAAATTTGTCTTTAAGTATGTTGATTAGTGGGTGGCGGGGACACTTACTGGCAGATCTTGGTGAATGACGGGGGTACGTGCGAAGCTCCTGGAATTCATTTTTTGGTCTTTGTTTTGAATCCAGTAATATAGTATTCATTAATAATTAGCTCGTTTAAAAATAAATTAAATTAATTCTCATTTAATAATCAGTGCTTATTTGTGGAACGAGGATGATCATCATTGGACCCTAAATCATATTTATTTTTTTTTCTCTATATTTTTTCTTTATCTTAAAATTACAAAATTTCGGTCGATAAATATTTAAACAAAATAGTGATATTTTGGAAGGCGCTATACCACCTGAGCCTCGCAGGAGTAGATGAGTTTTTTTTCTTATTTTCAATAACAATTTATGAATAATTTTTCTTTTGGTGTAACAAGATTTGAGTACATGAAAAATCGAATATTAATTAGAAATGTAATCATTTTTAAACTATTTTGAATTTTCTTTCAAGTACAATTTGAATAAACATAATCTTATTTTAAAACATTATAACCTATTTGAGAAATTACTTTATTTTATTAATTTTATATTTGAAGTATTGTGTTTTTTATAACTGACAGAGTGAAATGAAGTAAACTTGTATAATCCTAATTCCATAAAAATTGTTTGCATGTAGAATTTAGTGATTCATAAATTATTTCTTTATTTAAATTACTAATAGCATTATAATACTAACAAAACTCAATAATTCCTTTCCTATAAATGCATGTTAAGTTGATAAGTTATCCTATCTCGTAGAAAATTAATAAGTATTATTTCCTGTCCTTAATTCCAGTATTTTACTTATCGACAATAGTAAGTAAATTACTTCTTTAATCAAATATAATACTAAAAATCGGTAATACCTTTGTCCTAATTACCTAAAAAGCCGTGTAGTCTACGGTTACTATTCTTCGATTTCCAGTTTTCTATGTGGTTGATGGTTAGAGACTCTCGCTAGACTTGAGGTCCCAGAGGATACCTTAAACTGTCTAATATCTAGATTTATTGACCTCAATATATAGTAATGCATGGTGTCACAGGTAGTCTAATTAATCCTTGTTAATGCACTCGGACCTGGAAGTAATTTGAAATGGTTGACCAGGATGGAAACGAGCGGGTATAGGTGCTCGTTTCAAACTGCATGAAGCATGAAAAATTAGCATGATCTTCTTTGAAAATCTGAATTTCCCTAACCTTAAAATGTCAGATGAAGTATGAAAATCGAGTGAAAAACACAAAACTTTACTTAGCTCATTTTGTAGAAGCCTTAAAATGTCACTTAGACATCGCTAATGGAAATCAAAGTATCACCCTATGTGTCTTGAAATAACCATTTTATCTAAAGTAATCAAAATATTCATGTTTCAATCTGTTACTGTAGAAGGAAAATTCGTGTCCTGAAAACTAACATTATAAAGATATATTGGACATCTAACAAAATTTGATATAAAACTATTTACGTCACACTCATGGAAAGATCGTCGATTGCATATAAATATTGCCTTTTGTTATATAATGTATTTTGGTATTGTTTTGATATGTTTTCATTACAGCAGGATATACGAAAAGGTAGGAAAACTGAATTTCGTTATTTACTAACCTCCATGAGTGTGAAAAAGCGTTAATAAGCATATATCGTGTTTTCTATTGAATTTTATTTATGGTTTTTTATGATAATCATATGAATTTGTTTTTATGATAATTTTTCGTCATCCTATTTATTCTGTAGGTATATTAATATACTTATCTATTATGTGTACCTATTCGCACACCCTCAGCCGACATACCACAGTTATATGCTAAAAAAATTTGCACTTATATCTATTCACACCTTAACGACTTCCAATCGACCCAAACTACACGTCAGACTAGACAGACTAGACAAGCAAATATACAGATTGATACCGAGAACCAAATCGACTTATGGACAAAGAAATTTTCATTTCCTTGGAGTAAAAATTTTCAATTTGCTTCCAATTGAATTGAAGAAAAATACAAATATAAACAGCTTTAAATGTGGATTAAAGAAGTGGATAAAAAAAACAGACAAGACAGTGATAAATAAACAACTCTACGTTAACATACAATGACACACACGCACACCTATACAATATACCTATGTAATTATAAGCTGCTTCAGAACAGGTTTTTAACCTAGTGAAGCAGTTTACATTCCGCATCTAGTTCTTAAGGATCTTTTTTTTGTAAAAATATTGTATTGTTAAACTTTGATGTGTACCTGTATATTATTTCTTATGTTACAAATAAAAAAAAAAAAAATAAAAAAGTAAAAAATGTTTGAGAAACCCTAGATTTTTTTAAAAAAAAAATTATTTTAGACTTTGTATTTGTCTATGTTTATACCAAATTTCAGCTTTCTAGCTTTTATGGTTTCTGAGATATATGGAAAAATAAACCGAAATTTCAAAAGTTTATAACCCCTGACTGCAACATAAATTCACAATTCTGAGTATAAAAGTTTTGTAGGCCTATAACTGTTTATATATTCTAAAAATTTGGGCTCTGTAAATTGAGCGGATCAAAAGTTATAAGGGACACATACGCACACACACACACCACACATACACACACACACAGACACACAAAACTCACATAAAATGTTCTACTCCGAATTCTGAGTAAATCCATGTACGGGAACATATATGCTGCGAGGCCTCTAGTTGGTGTTATTAGCATGCAAAAAGTCCACTACACCATACAAAATTTTCCTTCGTACACGCATCTTGGCTTAATAATGTCGATTCATTAAGAGAATTGAATTCTCATGACCGAATCGACAGTTGGATCATTATTATTTTTTTGTCTGAGGTAACATAATCCTTAAAATACGATATCAAATCAATATTACTTCGTTTATTTAAAGTTTATATTATGTTTGTACTATGAGTTTGCGGTATTCTGTAATATGGTGGGGTTGGTATTGTTAAGATAAGTAGATAAAGAACAATAGTTAACCGCATAATAACCGCCGCCAGTCGACAAATCCCCGTCTATTTAGCCTGTATGAGGGTGTATGAAGCGAATGATCCTTAAACGTATGAAGAGTAAGCGTCATACAAAGATTTGCTAACACTTCAACCTTGATAACAATATTACAGTCACAATGTGTCCTACCATCGGGTGCAAAAGTATGATAAAAATATTTTTAATATTTAATATCTCGAAATGAAATATTTCAAGAGGGCATATAAACCTAAACACCTCAATTTCAAATCAAATCCCTCAAATATGTTTTCTAGAAAAAATACCATAAGTCTTTTAAACATTTCTTTTGTGAATGTTCGTCACACAATTTAAAAATTCAGCCTAGGTATATTCTCATAAAAATATAAAAAAATCGAATTTAAAAATAAAACTGTATGTTTTAGATTCTATGTATATTTTTTAATTAGTCGATAGTTATTTCGCCTTGTTAGGGCATCTTCAAGACTATATAAGATTTATTTCACAACGACACACAGTTATGGAGTAATTTATAAAAAATCTATAAAAAGGATATATTTAATTAAGTAGGTAATTGTTGATATTTAAGTGGATGTGGATATACGTAGAATCTAAAACATACTGTTTTTTTGCAGATACTGACCAGTAAAATTAAATAAAAAAAAAAAATATGTTTTATATTCTACGTATATCCACATCCACTAAAATATCCACAGTACATTAATTAAAAATATCCTTTTTTAATTTTTTTTAAAATTACTCCATAACTATGAGAAATAAATCTTTTATATGCTTAAAAGTGAATAAAATCAAAATGACCGATAAGTTATTTCATTTCAAATATGAATTGTTCTTAAAATGCAAAAAATCAACAAATTTGGGGTTTCCGATAATTTAAATCACGTAAACACAATTTTTAACGCACGCCCATAGTCACCCTTACTTACTCGTAACTTCATAGTGCATTGGGCGGTTTTAATATAATATATTAAAACCGCCCAATGCACTATGATATTATCATGTTTTCAGTCACCAAGTTTAGCGTTGTATGTCCTCTTAAAATGAATGGAGAACCGGGAAATCAGGCACTACAGGGCTTAGGACCTGTCAATGCCTTGTTTGTATGATCACTTTAAGCGCTTGCGCATCTTTAACCAATTATTTATTTTTATTGACTTTCCTTATAAATCCAATTTTTGAAAACATTATGCTGCATTGTAAATTTACATCGTTTGAAAATAAGACTAGAACACCATCAACGTATTTTATAGAATGGTTGTGAAATTTCTAACAACATCTTTTAGAAATTGCGGTCGTTTAGAATTATGTAACTCATTTATGTTTAAAGTAAATAATATTTTTTTTAATTGACAAACATTTTTTTTCAATATCTCAATAGAGACGAAGTTGGAATTATGTAGAAGAACCAGGAACTCGAGGCACCTACAGGGCTTATGACCTGTCATCGGCTGGTTTACGTGATCACTTTATGCGCTTGCGCAACGTTCACCAATTATGCCTTCTTATTGAGTTCCCTTATCGATGTAATTTTTGAACGTTCTATATATTTGAATAGTGTGTAACATTTTGCCATCTATGGAGTAACGGAGAAACCTTTTTGTAACGCCATCTATTGGGAAATTGAGAAATTAATTTTTATTTGTAAACAATGAAAGCAACAGTCCTTATAATTTGTGAACGTTGCGCAAGCGTATAAAGTTATCACGTAAACCAGTCGATGACAAGTCGTAAGCCCTGTAGGTGCCTCGAATTCCTGGTTCTTCTACAATATTCTAACATCGTATCTATTGAGATGTTGAAAAAAATGTTTGTTAATAAAATATCATTTGACTTCCGAAACGGAAAAAATCCAATGTTTGCGTATGATATGCAAGTAAAAAAGAATATTCGATTTAAATAATAATTAATTGAATATCATTTGAGACTGATGGTTGTAACCTACTTTTGAACACGATTATACTTTGAATTCTGTAATCTGAAACTACAACGAACGTATGTAGCCTCTTTGATGTGTTTTAAGTAATGTTGGTTTCATATTATTTTATATACTTACAAGGTTTGTATGTGTGTGTGTGTGTGTGTGTGTATATACATAGGATGAATACGTATGTACATATAGTTTACATACACTGTTAGGGGATGATTAAATTATTAAATTTAAGTTATATATCACGCCGTAGGAGCGAAACGCCAGAAGAAAGACACATTGTGTTGAAAATTTATGTTAGCATACCTAAATACAAATGTCTGATGAGATCTTAATTATTACATATCCGAATACGTTTGTGCGTCTTTATAAATGGAATATTACTTGTTCTTTTTCTTTATCCAGACCATTTCTTCGCATTATGTGGAGTCGGCTCTCCTCGTCCTCATTCACCGAGGGGGCAAGTCTGGTCCAACCGGCGAAATCAAAACCCTCGTGATTACCCATATCATACATTTTTTTTTATTTCTTTGTTAAAATGGGCAACGTACAATAATATTTTTTTAAAACAAATATAATAAATAAGAATAACAACACAAGAAATTGTAACTTAATCAGCCCACCTTTGATTTCATGTTGCACTGTACTCACTGCTGGTAATAAAACAATTAATTATTCCTGTGGCTCCTGAAAAGAGTCCTGGACATACAGAATATGTCCACGGGCCTAATCTTTTCCATATTATTATACGTGGTAAGGCATCGGTACAATGGCGAATTCTGAGCGGCATTAGTGTTTTTTTTTGTCTAAAAAGAACGTTGAGGTGTGTTTTGTCCATATGTTTGGTATGTTGACTAAAGAAGAAGAATGAACTAAAGCTGAAACAGGTGTTGGAGCTGCTATTGCAGCAGGCAATCAGGCTGAAAAAGGAATTTGACCACTTTTAGTAATTCTTGCAAGTTAATAATTTTCAGAAGGTCTGTACAGTCAATATTGAAGTTTATTATGTCATAAAGGTACATTAAGTCTGAGGTCCTTCGTCTTGTCTGTAAAGTCTGCAATTCATGTTTGTAGTTATTACCAAATTTGTGCTTCATATGTTTCAAAAATATTTGTTATATTTGTTCTATATAATTATCAGAGTTCTATGACATCTAAAGATAATAGAGAACTCCATATAATGATTATATCCATGATATGGGTAATCGTTTTTTTAATTTTGATTTCGCCGGTTGGACCAGACTTGCCCCCCAAGTCTTACTCTCCTCTGCGTCTCCTTCATGATAGTCTGTCTCCAGCAACTCTCCTCTGATTGTGGAGTGTCACTTTGTCAGGGGTCTGCCTGGTCTTTTGGCCTGCACTTGGATGCCCATTGCTCTGCGTACCGTATTGTCCTCTGGTCGCCTTATGACGTGTCCGTACCATCTCAATCTACTCTCGAGCAACTTATTGGTGATCGAGGACACACCAAAGATTCCTCGGACACAGATATTTCGCAGACAGTCCCTCATAGTCACGCCCTTAGCCTATCTCAGCATTATCGTTTCAGCTGTGTGAATACTCTGAAGGCCTGATGACTGTTTTATAAACCTGATCATTTATTTTGATGGGCATTCTTCAATCACAGAGTACAATGGAAACAACGACTTCCGCTTCATCCATCCTGTGTTTATGTGATGGACTAGGTCATCCTCGACATCTCTATGGTTGGACAGGTATGCACCCAAATATTTGAAGCTGTTGGTTTTTGGCAGTGGTCATTATGTTTGGCTCATCTGAGGGTGTCCAGAGTAGAGAGACGGAGATATGCAAAATACAGCATTCAAAAGAAACTTCAGGAAACCGCATTGTTACCTTGACAATTGAATTTAGCGATGGAAAAGATAAAAAGAGATATGGAAGATTATATGGAAGTGATAATTTGTCATGTGACAGTCAATTGTCACTTTCATACGTAGAGTTGCCTTTTTATCTTTTCCATCGCTAAATTGACAGCCCTAGGAATGATACTGAATAACTAAACGACACTATATATTTTTTTTTTATAATTAGAATAAATTTTCAGATCCACCATTCTTTTTGGAGGTTTAAAAAGCTTCATTAAAATAAAGGTATTTTATTAAAGTCACCCGCTTTGGTAATATATGTATGCAGATAATAATTCGCGTATTTAAGGCAAGTATCTTTTTTAACCATTTTAACTAATTAATAAAATTATAACTGTGAGAGTTGAACGAATTTCGACATAATTCTGTCGTCCATTGTCGTTATTTTAATTTCCGGTTTGAATTTGGGTTATTTTACGCACGAAATTTTATCGTATAATTTTATTTTAAATTTATTTCATTTTATTTACGAAAAATACACAGCAATGAAACGTGTAATACCTTATATTATAAAATCTTAAAATGTTCAATGAATATCTTTTGTGGGGACTAAGGAAAATATTTACTATTTAACCTACTATAGACTCTTGCGGTCTTACTTACATATAAGATATCGTTAAAAGCTTACTAAAGTACTAAAATAGATCGATCGGCATTAAAAAATCTTACAAATAAACGTATACCAAGATGTGACTAACATCTCAGATAAATGCATGTAGCATGGCGTTCCCGAAAGGAAACAAGAAAATATATTAAAGATAGTTGAAAATATCGCCGAAGTCACCAACTTTCCTTTAAAAGAAGAGCATATTGATCACTATTGCAGAATGAGACATCCAGCCAAAGAGAACGCGCCGAGAGGAATACTCCTTAAATTCACTAAACAGTTGCAACGCGACAACTTCCTGGCAGCAACAAAAAAGTTCAACTTAAACAAACCATCTCAAACTAAACTGAATACGAGCCACATTGGATTCGAAGGAAGCCCAACTCCAATATTCCTTCAGGAACATTTGACCCAAAAAACCCAGAAACTCTTGGCTCACACTAAAAAATTTGCGAAGGAGCATAATTTTAAATATTCATGGACACGAGATGGCAGAATATTTTTGCGTAGAAACGACATATCACCCCGTATAATTATTGATAGTGAGGCAAAATTGCACAGGCTCGCAAAAGGTACTGATGACTAATGTCATCTAAATGTTTATTCTGTTTTTATACATATTTTCTTTGTTTTTCTCTTTAAGCAGTCTCTAGTAACTTGCTCTAAATGAATTTAACTCTTTATTATATGAATGTGCGTGGCACAAGAACTAAAGTAAGTGAGGTGTTTAGGAATATACTAATATCGAACTACGATATAATCTGCTTGACTGAGACGTGGCTAAATGAATCTATATTCAGTGGAGAACTTGTCGACAACCGTTATGACATTTTTAGGGTCGATAGACAACATGACACAAAAAAAGATGGAGGCGGTGTTCTCATTGCATGTTTAAAATACCTTGAATCCAAAATTATTAAAACGGATTACTATAAGCAAATTGAAGACGTATGGGTCCAATTCAAGCTGAAAATAAGAAATAGAGTTAAAAAAATTAATCTTTGCACTGTATATATTCCACCAAACAATGATTTAGAATCGTGTTATAAATTTTATGATAAAATTAGACTTTCATATGTAGAAAATCCGAATGCGCTTAATCTCATACTCGGAGATTTTAATAGGCCTGATATATCTTGGACCCCTGATGAATCCAATACTTTAACCCCAATACTCTTAACTACAAATACAAGCTCATCAAATCTAATCGATACAATGTACTTTTGTAGTTTTACACAACGAAACAATGTGGCGAATGCTAATAATAGAATTCTCGACCTAATTCTAACGGACATATCAGAAATATCTATCACTCGCTCAAAAAAACCTTTGTCTAAGGAAGATGCGCATCATCCGGCATTAAAAATTAAAATTCAACATGAAGATGTTAAAATGCTAGCATTCAAAAATGATAACAGACCAAACTTTTACAAGGGAAATTATGAAGAAATTAATAATGAGCTTAATGAACTAAACTGGGAAACCTTATTTCATAACAAAACTGTCGACGAAACTGTAGAACAATTCTATAAAACTTTGGAGTCACTGATTGACAAATTCATTCCTAAGAAAAAATCAAAAAATAATTTCCCGCAGTGGTACTCGAAGGAATTAATAAATGTCTTAAAGCAAAAAGAAAAATACCACAAAAAATATAAAAAATATGGAAACGAACTTGATAAACTAACATTCAGTATAATGAGAAAAAGAGCCAAACTACTTACGGCCTCGTGTTGTGATAATTATATCAGTAATATGCAAAAAGAATTCAAAGCAAACCCAAGAACTTTGTGGAAACCGATTAATGATAAACGGCAATGTACAACCACTATACCAAATCAGATGATCCTAGGAAACGAATCAGCTATTAAAGGCGACAATATATGTAAACTTTTCTCCAAATATTTCCAGTCAGTATTTAATCCACTAAGTAATAATTTTTGCCCCTGTAATCAAAATACAGCGACATCGCGCATATTAACCAAAGTTTGTTTCTCACTTGAGGACATTATAAATAAACTAAAAAAGACAGACATAAATAAGGGAGCAGGCCCAGATGGTATATTGCCTATTTTCATATTTAATTGTTTTTCAGGTATAGCCAAACCCCTTACCATAATTTTTAACAAATCGATTTCAAATGGGCACTTCCCCACCAGATGGAAAAATGCAAATGTGACACCGATCTTAAAAAAAAGTGCCAGAGATGATATAGCTAACTATCGACCAATATCTAAGTTAGATTGCTTTAGCAAAATATTTGAATCACTTGTTCATGAGGTTTTATTCAGTCATGTCAAACAAGACATAATATATGAACAACATGGTTTTCATCCTAAGAGATCTGTAACTACAAATCTATTGACATACTCACAATTCATTGCTGAAAATGTGGATAACAGAATCCAAGTTGATAGCATATATACAGACTTTTGCAAAGCATTTGATAAGGTAAATCAACGTCTTCTAATAAGAAAACTGAAAATATATGGCATTAATGGAGAATTACTTAAATGGTTTGAGTCTTATATTTCTGATCGATCGCAAACAGTAACAATAGGAGGGCATAAAGCGCCACCATATAAAACAACATCGGGAATCGCACAAGGATCACTACTTGGACCGCTTCTATTTTTATTATTCATAAACGACATAGCCTCGTCAATTAAATACTTTGAATTTTTGCTTTTTGCCGACGATCTAAAACTGTACCGTAAAATAGAATCTATCACAGACTGTAATCTACTGCAGAAGGACCTTGCCTCCCTATATACTTGGTGTAAACTTAATGACCTTTATTTTAACTACAGCAAGTGCCAATATATTTCCTTCACAAATAATAAATCTAAAATATCTTTCCAGTACAACATAAACAACAATTATTTAGCAAGATGTGATACTGTGAGAGATTTAGGAGTCCTATTCGATTTTAAACTTAAATATGACGCGCATATAGATGAAATAGCCAAAAAAGCTTCTAAACTACAAGGGTTTATATGCAGGCAGACAAAGGACTTTTCGGACCAAACAGTAGCATTGAGTCTATACAAAAGTCTCGTAGTTTCTGTTTTAGAATATAATTCGGTTATTTGGTCAACGAATTATGAAGTGCATAGTCAGAGAATTGAGGGAATTCAAAAAAGTTCCTCAGGATTCTGGCTTATCGCTCAAAGAAATCAAATCTAGATACATACGAAAAAAAAATGAACTTTTATAAAATAAAATCCCTGAAGGAAAGAAGAAGAATGGTTGGTTTAATTTGCCTATATAATGTCGTCAATGGCAGACTAGATGCCCCCAATATACTGCGTCTATTAAATTTTAACGTAAAAAAAGTGTATACAAGATCTCGGGACTTTTTTATTTTAAATTCATATAAAACTAATATAGGATATTTCTCCCCCCTCCCTAGAATTACTCGCGATTTTAATATTATATCGTTGTCCAGACCTCTTGTAGATATTTTCTCAGAGTTAAATCAATTTAAAAAATGTATTTTCTTGCCTTGATTTGTGGAGCTTGTGCAATCTGTGCCCACATAGTATGCAATGCGGGATAGTTAATGTGTGCGAATTTTTTTTTTGGTTGTTTCTTTCCTACCTACTTCGATTATATTTTTGTAAACAAGCGAATGACTCTTGTATGCTTTAATTTATTTTGATTTTATACCTACTACCTTGTATGCTTTTGGATTGTTTTAATTTTTATACTTTGAAATTTGAAATGTTATACAAATTTGATGTAATTATTTTTTATGATTAATCGTGTAAAATAATTGTAGGTTTAATCCTGTATATTTTACCTAAATAAATAAAATAAAATAAAATAAATATTTGGATAACTGACATGGAAAAAATGAAAACAATCACCGCGTTGAGCCTTGTTGAGTCAATTTAAAAACGATTGCGTTGAAGAATAACAAAGAAAAACGTCATATGGTTAAAATAATCTGTCAATCTCAAATACCTATACGTCGGATCATAATATGTGAAATATCCGTCATATTGAAATATTTGGTATGGCGCGTTAGTCAAGCGTTAAACTACCTCTCGCCCCGCCCTAACTTGACGTCTACTAAATAAAGGTGTGTTAAAGATAGTCACGTTTTATATGTAAGTAAACTTTATCGTTAATCATGCTCTATTACCAGGTACTGTAGATAGTTTGCGTTTATAAGTAAGGCGGTTAAGGTTTTACATTCCTTTGAAAATATTGTTTTTTAAACCTGTCTGTGTTCGTAGTTTTTTATTGTGTTTTTTGGGTGTGATTATTTAGCATATTGGATATAGAACTCGTTTGACATTGAAAATATTCAAAATACGAAAAAAATAAATAAAATATGGAATATCCAAAAACCAACCGACAATTGGGAATAAAAATGACTGGTAAAGTTTCATTTTGACAAAGTGCCTCATTAAAATGGGTTCCGTAGTTCTCGTGGGGTTTAAGAATTAATTTATTTGACAGTTAAAAGCAGCAATTGTTTTAAGGGGCCCCATACACCGAACGTGTAAAGAGTTTGATTAATTGCTGGAGGCATCATTGATGATAATCTCTTGGGAAGTAACATTATTATTTCTGTGCGGATTTGCTATAATAATATATACATATTTACTGACAAAACACGACCCGAATCCAATATTACCGATAAAATAATCGAGATTATAAATTTCGCGTGAATTATTTACCTATTGCGAATTCTCAAACCGATATTTTCGATTTGGTTTCTCAAAAATGAGAGGTGCAAATTTATTTACAGACATTCATTTACATATGCCATAAAATATTCATTTATTTATACATACATAAGAGATAAAAATACATATAGTGGGTCAATTGTGTACCCCGTTAACACTCACATGTTTCGCCCAACACTACCACACGTCCAATGGGGTGGTGTGGTTTAAACAACTCGGAGCAGATTTGAGGCTGGAAACTGATTTTAATAAGTTTATAAGAAAAATAAAATAAACTTCCGCTTGGTTAATATTTAAGTAACTAAGCAAAATTAATATTTCATTGATAACTGCATAGTTTAGGGAAGGTATGAGGATGTGTATGTACATGTTACAAGGATACAATTATGTACAAAGATACCGCTTTATAGAATATCTAAAAACTTGAATGACCAATTCAATGACCATATTGACATTTATGGCATCTGTTTAAAATTGCATAATTACTACAAAACAAATCATTTTGAAAAAAATTACTTAGTTAGTTTGGATATTAATAAAGAAAAATAAACCTTAACTTTTTAAACACGGTCTGTATATATTCTTGTAGGAAAGTAATATGTATAAATTACGGTATAGAGAAATATATATTTTTTATAAATTAAAGAAGAACAAATATCTGGAAAACTATGATGTGACGTTGCATTAATGTATCAGGTTAAGTTAAAAAACCAAAAAAAAACTTTAATTTAGCAATGGTGCTGAATGGGAAATAAAAGTTTTTTAGGTTTATTTACTAAACCCGCAGCATTAATTCAACGTCACATCATATTTTTCAAGATATTTTTGTCTTCTTTAATAAAAAAAAAAATATGTTGAACTATGCCTTATATTTTATTAAAAACTAGCTTTTATGTCCCGCCGTTGGCCAAGAATGCAAAATTGTGAAAGAAAAAGCAATCGTTTTTATAATATTGTCACCCAATTATTTTGCAATATCAGACTATGAAAAGTGGTTTGAAATTTGATTGAGTTTAAGTATTGTAAAATGTTCATGTGATGGCCACAACCCATTCTTTTTTATATATTGCTATAAAGTGTGAATGAAGTATAATATTTATACAATTTCTGCTCGCATGGACTATGCGTAATGGTTTTAAATATGACTGTTTATCAACGTTGTAAAGAGATTGGTTTGGCCACAACCCCCATTTTTAAATATTATCATCGAAAACAAATTGTAATGTGTACCTATTGAAAATTTAGTAATTTTGGATGTTGGGATGTGGTTAAAATTTGATTAAACAAACGTAGGTACTGAAAAGATCTAGTATTGGTCACATCCCATTCGTTTTTATATTTTTTCATCAAGTGTGCATTATATTTTTGCTCAATTTGACTGAAAGTCTTCATTAACGAAGAAGAAGAAGACTTGAACTATAGTAAATAGTTTTTAATTTGAATATAAATGTTGTGAAGAGTTCAGTAATGGCCACAACCCCCATTCTTTAAATATTAGGTGTTGAAAATTATTCAAAATAGGATGATATAAATGGTTTAAATTTAATTAAACAAAAGTATTGAAAAGATTCTAGTGCAGGTTATATCGTCACATCCCATATCCCATTCATTTCATATGTATTTTCATCAAGTGTGCATATCGTTAGTAATATTTCTGCACAATAGACTATTAGACTTAAAACTAACCCAAAAGACTAAATAAAAAAGAGAAAAATAAGTATAAGACTATAAGAAATAGTTTGTATAAAAAACTATTCCAATGGTCTACATAAAATAAGTAAAAATACATATACCTAATAGAAGAATTAGACTATTGGAAATAGATTGTATAAAAGCTCACCCAAAGGTCTACAAAAAAGAAGAAGAAGAATATTTAGACTATTGGAAATAGTTTGTATAAATACTGACCAAAAGGTCTACATTAAAGAAAATGAATAAGACTATTGGAAATAGTTTGTATTAAAACTCTCCCAAAAGTCTACGTACCTAAATGAAGAAGAATAATAATTAGACTAAAGGAAATAATTTTTATAAAAAAATGACCCAAATGTATACATAAAAGAAGAAGAAGATGAATTAGACAATAGGAAATAGTTTGTATAAAAACTGCCCTAAAGGTCTACATAAAATTAAGAAGAAAAAGAATTAGACTCCAGGACCCGCCGCTTCAGGCCCTTCAGTACCTCCCGTCCCTTTGATCCCTCATTACGTCCCTTCCCATCAGGCCCTTCAGTACCTTCCGTCAGTGCCTCCCTTCCCTTCATTACATCCCGTCCCATCAGTCGGTTAAGAAAAGTTTAAATCCAGAAACCATCCTGGAAGAACCGCGAAGAGATGAAAGAACCTTCTTTTCCCAGGATGCTCTACTTAATAGGTAAAATGACTAAATACACGAAGAAGAAGAAAAAAGTTTAAACCCAGATACCTGCGAAGAGATGGAAGGACAGTTGGACCTTCTTCTCCCAGGATTCTCCAACTTCATAGGTAAAATGACCAAAAATACACGATGAAGAAGAAGAAGAAGAAATAAGTTTAAATCCAGATACCTGCGAAGAGATGGAAGGAAAATTGGACATTCTTCTCCCAGGTTAGTCCACCTTCAAAGGTATAATGACCAAATAGACGATGAAGAAGAAGAAGAAAAAAGTTTAAATCCAGAAACCTGCGAAGAGATGGAAGGAAAATTGGACCTTCATCTCCCAGGATAGTTCATCTTCATAGGTAAGATGACCAAGTACACGTTGAAGAAAAAGAAGAAAAAAGTTTATATGCAGAACCCGTCCTGGAAGACCTGTGAAGAGATGAAGGGACAGTCGGACCTTCTTTTCCCAGGATACTCCCCCTTCATAGGTAAAACGACCAAATACACGAAGAAGAATAAGAAAAAAGTTTAAATCCAAAAACCATCCTGGGCATACGCTCGACAATTCACCAAAGTTTCATTATAATCGGACAAACGGTTGATAAATAAATAAATAAAATAATTTTCCTATAGGAAATCAGTATAGGTATATTATTGTTGATTTGTAAGTAAATAGTATTAGGTAGGTACCTACCTACAACAACCTTCTAAATGAATTCGATTCCTAACAAATTTTATTTGAATATCACATTCTTTCTGTAGCCATGGAAACGATTCGAACACGTAAGTAATATCGAATGGTTCGGATACATTTTTTGAATATGTAGGTACCTACATACATTGGTTTGTTCGATGCCATAAAAATGAAAATTGTCAGAAAAATCAAATATTATTTACAAATTATGCAATTTTATTATGCCTATATCTTTACTAATAAATAACACATTTTTACAATATATGTCTTAAAACTTGCCGTAATGTCTTGTGTTTCATTTTATTATTTCATAATTACATTTATTTCAAAGGTTTATTATTTTCAAGAACATATTCATTCGGTGGGAAAATGAAATATTGTATGAAAAGATATTAAAATGGTGGCGTTTATGTACAAAAGGCTTACTTTAAAAATAAGTTAAACATTATAATTATACCAAATATTCACCATGTTTTTCACTTAAACGCTAAGTTATACTTCAAAATATATTTTTTTTGTGTAAATACCTACTTCTAACTTTTAAACTAACAGATATTTGCGTGCAAAATGTACACTTTTTTGACAGATATGACTTGGAAAATTTTGTATGAAAAAAATAATTATTGAAATATTTTTAAAATTCAGCATTTTTATCGCATTCTTTTTAGCGTGACACTGCATCAGGTATACTGGTACATGTTCGCACTTAAATTAGATTTTTAGATGCTCTTGGTTTTTCAGAAGGCGTGAGACAAACACACACACACACACACACATACACACACACATACACTAACATTTTGATTGCTTTATTACTTTAGATATAAGATAAACGTTGAAAATCGGAGTATGCCATTATTTTTCTTCAAGAATTTATACACAACATTATCAAAAAGTAATGATATATTTTTCTTTATTAATACCCAAAATATCTAAATATTTTTTTTTCCAAAACGATTTGATAAGAAATTATGATGGTATATCATATTGAAAAATAGGTACGTTGGCAGCAGTCCCCCCCCCCCCCCCTTAAATATCAAAACAATTTTGTAATATTTTGAAACATACAATCAATGTTTACTATCGTGAAATATTCATTACTAAGCGGACCTAATAATTGAATAAGCCGTAGCCAAAAATAAAAGTTTTTTTTTAAAGTAAACACCGCATGCGTTCGCTGCCGTTATGGAAAAATTATAATATTTTAAAATGCCGGCAACACTGTGGACAAACATCATTAATTTCGTCATGCGGCAGAATGGACGATCAATCAATTTAGCCATTATCACTTAAGGACGGAAGGGGAGGGGGTAAATAAGAAAACTCTCATCCAATCTTGGACGAATCATTAATATTGCATGTCCTTTAGACCAATCTGTGACGTTACTTTGAAAGATGGAATTAATGCTCATAAAACAGGATCACCGCAAGGTTTTAAGAGGGCGACTGCTGCCAACGTACTTATTTTTTTAATTTGAATTTGCATCATTACTACAAAAAGAATCATTTTGAAAAAAATAACCTAGTAAGTTTGGATATTAATAAGAAAAATATACCTTGACTTTTTAATTATGTTCTGTATATATTCTTGTAGGAAAATAATAAGCATACCTCGATTTTTGACATTTATCTTAAATTTCTAAAAAAACTACAACGTATAGAGCATTATATTTTTTTTAAATTAAAGAAGATCAAAATATCTGGAAAAATACGATGTAACGTTGCATTCACCAGGTTAAGTTAATAAACCAAAAAAACTTGCGCTGAATGGAAAATAAATGTTTTTTAGGTTTATTTACTAAACCTGAAACATTAATGCTAGATATTTTTGTCTTCTTTAATTAAAAAAAAATATATTGAACTACGCCTTATATTTTATTAAAAATCGGGTTATGCCATTATTTTTCTATAAGAATTTATACAGAACATTATGAAAACGTAAAGATATATTTTTCATTATGAATACCCAAACTAACAAACTAACATAACTAACAAAATTCATATTTTTGTATCACAATGGCAAAACTTACAAAGTTATTCACATTTGTGTTTCATATTGACAATCTTACAAAGATTTTCATATTTTTGTATCACATTGACAAAACTTACAAAGTTATTCATATTTGTGATTCATATTGATAATATTACAAAGAATTTCATATTTTTGTTTCACATTGACAAAACTAACAAAGTTATTCATATTTTTGATTCATATTGATAATCTCACAAAGATTTTCATTTTTTGTTTCACATTGATATAACAAACATTTTTTTTTTAATCATATTTTTTTTTTCAAATATACATAGCCAAAAAGTTTTACAAATTATTAAACTATTTTTTTTCATGTTTTTTTATATTGACATACAATATTTTTGTTACATATTGACATAAATAATATTTTTTTTTGGTATTTTTTCTTCATTTTTGTATTATATTTTCCTTACTTAGAAAGTTTTTCATATTCTTGTTTCACATCAACATAACCATCAAAGTTTTTCATATTCTTGTTTCACATCAACATAACTATCAAAGTTTTTCATATTCTTGTTTCACATCAACATAACTATCAAAGTTTTTCATATTCTTGTTTCACATCAACATTACTATCAAAGTTTTTCATATTCTTGTTTCACATCAACATAACTATCAAAGTTTTTCATATTCTTGTTTCACATCAACATAACTATCAAAGTTTTTCATATTCTTGTTTCACATCAACATTACTATCAAAGTTTTTCATATTCTTGTTTCACATCAACATAACTATCAAAGTTTTTCATATATTTATTTCATAATGACACAGGTAACTAACAAAGTTTATCATATTTCTGTTTCGTAATTATTATTTTGCCTTAACATTGACAATACTAAAGTGGGTTTTGTTTTTTGCTAAATAATATTAGTTTTTATTTTGTTTTTCTTTATTTTTATTACTTGGTAAACACACTTTTCTTTCTAGCAATTGTTGTATACATTTTTTATATTTATCTGAGCATTTTAAATAATCTTGCGCCGGCTCTGTTTGTTTCCTCGATGATGTACGATAAAACGAAAATTGTCAACACGAGAGAAGGAAATAATTATCCCCACTCCCTCACCATACAAATTGACGCAAAAAATCCATTTTTTAAGACACAAATTGACTGAAAATAATGGATTTAAAATCTCCGATGAGAGCGCAGTGTCGAAAATTGTTAACGAATTATTCGTTTATTCTGTGCCTTTGTTTAATCCAGAACACTGAAAATTATTTTTGGTTAACAGTTACAAAATTTCACGTTAAAAGTAACCAAATTATAGTAACCGCTAAACACATACAGCCAAACCGTAGGTACTTGAGTTACGGGTAGCAAAAGTTTGGTTAAAACATCGGTAGCCAAACGGTTTAGTTATCCTATTTTTTCAGTGTACTTTAGAAAGGTTTAATCTAGATCAGGGGAAGCAAAATTTTGGGACAGCGGGCCAGATTCAGAAATTCCAAATTTTTTTTCTGACAAATTTGTTACTTCTCAATAGAGACGAAATTAGAATATTATAGCAGATCCAGGAACTCAAGGCGCTTACAGGGTTCACGGCCTGTTCGGTTTAAGTGATCACTATGCGCTTGCGTTACATTCACCAATATGCCTTCTTATTGAGTTCCCTATCTATCCAAGTTTTAAAATTTCTTTGTACATAAATTATATTGGAAATCTGTTACGTTTGAAAATAAGCTAAATACATTATTTATTTGCTTTACCAAAGGATATGATCACATAAGATATTAGTTTCAATATCCTATATTGTGTTTGTATATGTAATGACGGAAATAAGCTACATAAAGCAAATAATAATTTTTATAAATAAATCAACGACGCCTAAAGTAGAAATATACTGCGACAATATGACCGCGGTGATATAGTGGTAAGTAAGTCAATTGACTTGTGCTCCTGCATTTTGTTTCGGTTCCTAGCACACACTGAAAAAAAATTGTATGAGACGATTCGTGGACGTGAATGAAGCGATAAATTAATGTTGGTGTTGAGAGAATGCGGCGCTGGTTCGATTTATTAGTATTTCATTCGTAAAGATAGCATTTGCGAGATATAATAGTTATGCACTGCGCTTGAACAAATTTAAACACCTCCAATGACACCAAAACAAGAGTAAGCACCTACTTTAGGACCAGGGTTGCTGGAAGAGCCTTCTTCTGCAGTGTGGGTAGCTGGAGATGTTTCAGGTATGAAGACGGTAGCTCGAAGTCTCAGTGACGGTCGAATTTGTATCGATTATATCGGCGGCGGCGAGATGAGAATAGCGAAACTTATTTTTAAATATAGATTGCAATAATATATATTATATGCGGCAGCGAAAGTAACAGTGAAAAAAAGGTCTTTTTTCACAGCGGCGCGGGCGAAGCGAACACTTGTTCTAGTTGTCACTATATGGACACCTGGCGGCGGTCGCGATAAAAATACGGCATTCCCATTGGCCGAGTCGGTGCATTGCTTACTCGAATGACACATAGAGGTCAAATAATAAGTCAAATGCAGTGATATTTTTATATTTAAATTTTGTAGCGCGAACAAATGTCTAGAGAAAAAAGTGTGGCGATCGGTTCTCTCTGCTAACCCCAAATCGGGAAATGGCCAAACCGTACATTTATAATAGCTTTATAAATTTTAGTTACTAAATACAAAAGTCTAGTAAATATATCGGTGCCTAGCCAAACAACAAAACTCTATTATTTTTTTCAGAGGTTCTTCCATGTATTGACGCCTTCGTTTATACTTATTCAAACGAGTGGGTTGTGGCCGACGCTAAATTCCTCACTAACAAGTCTTTCCATAAAATATTAAAATTTTGTATGGAAAATTTTTAGCATTTTCATGAAATAAGTTTGATCAATTATTTTTTTATTTAAATATTTTATTATGAAAACTTGATAATTCTTTAATGCCATTTTATAAGTCTTTACACCAATTTGAAAATTAAAAAATTCAAATTTCAAGTTTTCTGAGCTTCGGGTCACTTTAAAATGTATGACGTTAAAAAAAATTGAGAAGCACTATTCAGATATCCTTCTAAATCTAATGGGGTCTAAATGAGTATTAGATGTACATATTACGCCGTACATAGAACACAGTACATAGCACACACACAGATACATTGTGATGAAACTTTCAGAATACAATCTCAGTATGATACTAGTTGATAATCTGCAATTAAAAAAATATCCTTCAAAATTGCGAAATCATAACTCCCCACTATATCCCCTTGGGTTAGTCAAGAGTATAAATTAATACTAAAAATGCCCGTTATGAACGGGATTTCACGGTAGTCATCTAATATAATCATAGTATTATCACTCAAAGGTAGGTATTGTCGAGAATATACAATGCAATAACAGTATTGTGGTGCGATTAACAATTGCGCTACGGAGCTGCGTTACGCCAGCAGACGCCATCTTGCCCTGCGCCGTATGCACAGCTCAACACCTATATAAGGAGAAGCACAGAGCTCCCAGTCATTCCGCTTATTAACCAGACCTTGGCTCGTCTTCACGCTGCCCGACCGCTCGCCGTCGTTCAAATAGTCCGCGTTCTAAATTTACATTATAATAATTAAATATTGTCTATATCTACTTATATCAATAATCGTCCTTGTACAACTATACCAATAAAAGAGTAAGTTCAATTTCCTGTTGCATCTTTTAATCTGTCATCCATATCTACCTGAGTTGCATTTCATATTTAACTAGTTGCATGTAACACATGGGATCCAACTGTCGATAGCGATAGTATGTATAGTTGAAGAATATGTACCAAACTATAAACCCATAGATACAAATTATTGAATATTTTCAGATATTTTCTTTTCTATACAACATATGTAGGTGTTGTATAGAAAAGAAATTGAGATCTTCTACTACAATGTTAATATTTTTTATAGAAAATTAAATTATCTAGTTGGGGTGTTTCGGCTTTTTTCGATAATTGTAAAAGTTTTGGAAATATAGGCAGTTAAACTCATAAATTTATCATAAAAAAAATATTTTTCTTAATAAAAAATGTTTGAGAAACCCTGGAATTTTTTTGAAAAAACTAATTTGAGATTTTGTATTTGTCTATGTTTGTACCAATTTTCAGCGTTCTAGCGTTTATGGTTTCTGAGATATATGGAAAAATAAAATAAAAATTCAAAAGTTGATAACCCCTGACTGAAACAAAAATTCAAAATTTCGAGTATAAAAGTTTTGTAGGCCTGTAACTGTTTATATATTCTGAAATTTTAGGCTCTGTAAATTGAGCGGATCAAAAGTTATAAGGGGGGGACGGACACACACACACAGACACACACACACAGACACACAGACACACAGACACACACACACACACACAGACACACGAAATGTTCTACTCCGAATTCTGAGTAAATCCGTGTATGGAACATATATGCTGCGAAGCCTCTAAGTTGGTGTTTTTTGACTTCAAAGTTGGAAAAGCCGTGAAAAAAGTAGACCTCTCCATACAATTCTCGCGTATTCTGGCTTGATACATTGTCGATATGTTAAGAGAACAAAGTTCTCCTGAACAAATCGACAGTTGGATAATCTATTGTACACGGTGTCGCAGTTGCTTGGTCGATCAATCTGTTGCCCAGCTGTCGGGACTCTCCGAACAGACGGTGTCCAGGTTCGAACCAGGCAGGTGAGATATCGTTTGGTTGTATGTAGCCAAAGGCGGACAAACAGGTTATACCTACACGTCCAACTGACCGACCTTACCACCTCAATTACATGCTTGCATATCAGCTCCGGCTGGTGTGCAATCGCTTCTAACCCAAGTGACCACTCTGGCACTTTGGTGAGCCTACATACCGCCAAAGTATCATATAACATGACGGTAATATATGTATGTAAGTAGGTACATAGAGGTAGGTAGGTACCAAACTAAATAGGGAATATTAATATTATGTAATCACCCAGTATTACATTAGAATATTTGATACGATATGTCATCAATGATATTACAATTTTCTCTCAACGGTAATGGAGGCCTAAAAAAATATTTGATTTATTTATTTATTTGTCTATCCGACCAAAAAGCCTTTTACAATAAAAAATATGTACAGTAGTTACAAAAGTAGTCGTCAAAAAAATGATAAAATCGATGTGCTATAAAATAAAATAACAATTACAATAATAATGGATTCACAAAACAAAGTCAAAAAGCATAATAAATAAAATAAGTATTTATACTAATTTTAGGGAACGTAGGAAGATTTATATGTACCTACTTGTTTAACAAGGACATATTATTTTTTTATATATAAAAAATAGTCTAAAAATGATATGAAATCATTAGTCAATCAATACCTATACAAAAACCAAAAATAAGAAAGTTATAAAAAAATAAGAAATAAAAACACATTTATTTATTAATGTTGACCTTAGTGGGTCAGTTGGTTGGGTATCTGACTGCTGATCCAAAGGTCCCGGGTTCGATTCCCGGTGAAGACACAGTTTTTAATTGTGTTTTTTGTCTGGATCTGTTAAGACGATTAATATCTTAAGTCTCCAGAACGTGGCAACTTGTTATTGGGTGCGTGTTAAATTAATATTTGACATAGTACCTGTTAGTTGCCCGAGAAGTAATATAAAATAAAAATAAAATAATACTCTAATAAAATGAGATCCGTCTCCTGCAATGAAAAACGATTAAATCTGATGGCATTTGGTAGGGTTAATTTGTAGATTGTGTTGTTTGTAATTGGAATCGAGACGATTAAGATCAGTTTGAATCTTTTCACAGTCCTTAATACATTTGACTGGGCAATAAATCTTCATGTCGTCTGCGAAAAGTAAGACTTTAGCAAAATTAAAACAATTAGTTATTAAATAGAAGTGGTCCCAGCAAGGAACCTTGAGGAACCCCCGAAGTGACCCGGATCCAATTAGATTTAAAACCGCTATCAACAACAGCTTGGCTGCGGTTTGATATACAAGAAGAAATCCATCACAATAAATCGCCGTGGATACCAATTTGCTGAAGTTTGAGAATGAGCGAGGAGTGTATTACATTGTCGAATGCCTTACTATAGTCCGTGTAGATTGCGTCAACCAGAATTTTTTGGTCCATGTTGTCACGAAGATATTCCACAAAAGAAATGAGGTTAGAGGTTGTCGATCAGTTATTTTATAAATCCATGTTGGTTCAAGTTTAGAGCAGAGATTATTTGGTCGTATATAATTTTTTCAAGAATTTTACTATAAATATATATTTTAGAAATAGGTCGATAGTTTTTAACATATATTATGATTTATTGCTTTTTTTGAATGTAGGCCTTACATAGGCATGTTTCCAAATACTAGACATATTAGGTACCCCCAGTCAAGGAGCGATGAAGTAAGATAGTTAATGGAAAAGACAAGGGATATGCACATTTATGTATAAAGAAGGAAGAAAAGGAAGAAATGCGATCTGGATCGGCTCCTTTCGTTATATCAAGTTTTTCAATATATTTGAGGATAATATTTTCATATTTTTCAATATAATTAACACTTGGTTTAATGTGGCCCAAAGTCAATCAAGTTTTCATAATAAAATATTTAAATAAAAAATATTATTGAGCAAAGTCATTTCATGATAATTTACCATACGATATTTGAATACTTTATGGAGTGACTTGTTAGTGAGGAGTTTAGCGTTGGCCAAAACACACTCGTTTTAATATCGGTACCCAAACGAAATATTCAAAATGCTTAAATAGAACTTTGTGATTGGCGCAAAATATCTATGTAAATTTTATATTTTTTTTACTTACTTTACTTTTTGTACGGCTACGGCTTTTCCTGCGCCTTTGGCTGCGTCATTGAGTATTTCGCTTTTTTAACACTACGTAAAGCTGTTGAGCTCTTTCGAATAAATAAATTAAAAATATCATTTACATACGATTTATTATTGATTCGAATATTTTTTTAAAAGCTGCATACTTCCAACTCCGTCTCTATTGAGATGTTAAAAGTATGTCAAATAATATCATTGAATCCCGACAGGGAAAAAATCCAATGTTTGCGTATATGCATCTCTTAAAAAATATTCGATGTACAATTATATTCAATAATAATACATATTTTTTTTTATAAACTCAAACTAATTATTAAAAAACGTAAATAGAATTTTGTATTTGGCGTTATGAATCAATGTAAATTTTAAATTGTTTAATAATACTTAAAGCTTGAATTAAATCAATAAAGTAAATAAATTGAAAAAAAATATTTAACATCCGATTTATCGAATATTTTATTATTGCATATGTGCAAACATTGGATTTTTTTCCCTGTCGGGAGTAAAAGATATTTTTTAACAGATTTTTAATTATCTCAATAGAGACGAAGTTGAAATATTTACTGTAGGATAAGTAGGTAAATAAGACAAAAATGACCTTATAAGTCTAGCGCAATTCAGGGGTGAATTCTATGCGAAAAATGCATGTTCACCTCAGGTATACGAATTGTTGCTTTCATTATTTACAAAAAACCAATTCTCTCAATAGATGGCGTTACAACAAAAATAAAAATAATAAGAATGTTGTTCATAATTTCACACATAGATGGCTGTAGTAAAAATCCTTATTTCCTCAAGCGAAAAGAATTTCAGTATTGCAATATATAGAACTTTCAAAAATTGAATTGATAGGGATCTCATTAAAAAGGCATAATTGGTGAACGTTGCGCAAGCGCATAAAGTGATCACGTAAACCAGCCGATGGCAGGTCGTAAGCCCTGTAGGTGCCTTGATTTCCCGGTTCTCCTACAGTTAATATTCCAACTTCGTCTCTATTGAGATAATTAAAAATCTGTTAAAAATATCCGATTTATATTTAAATATTGAATGTGTCTGGGATAACCCCGTTTCATCTCATTTTTTGTACCGACTTCGTGACCTAAAGTCGTAGCTCATGGTCAGCTCTGTATATTCTGAGGAAAACATTATTATGTAGGTACATTAACAAAGTCAAATTCTATATTATGCAGATTAAAAATAAAAGCTCTCTCTCTCTCTCTCTCACAGAATTCATGTTTGTTTTTTATTTTTCGTTGTCTGAAATAGGTGTTGGAGAAAGACATTCCAAAAAAAGAAAACAATGGTGAGAGAAAGAGGAAAAAAGAGATAAAACATCATATAGATAGATAGGTAGGTTGGTACTTAGACGATTTTACGAATTGCTCTTTTTTTCTATATTTTGTAAATTTCCGCACAGTGGCGCATCGCATTTTAAGATGGAAAGCTAAAGATTATGATGGAAGCAATGGTTGCTGTTGTTTTCTTTCTTTTTGTGTTCTTTGACTTTAACTGTTAACCCTTTCAATGCCTATTACATTCTGAATTTATTTATTTTTTTCTCCTCACGATTTATGATTTCGTAGTTTTTAGGGTTGTTTATTCTTAATTGAAGATTATCAACTAGTATCATGGACACTGTAACTACCTCATGGCATAGTGGGGCATAGTTCCATGGTTCCATACCTCTCAAACAATGCAACATATATTGGAGGAATGCAGCGTCCGTGCATATGAGGGCCCAAAGACGGAAATTTGCGAACTGATGCCTGCATTTGTGGACTGGCTCGGGGCCCTCGACCTGAATAGGTATATGATCAAATTTTGTTTTATTTTTAATTGTGTATTTATTTGCTCTAGCTCGTCTCAGGACTTCTTTATTGGTTACCATATCTGTCCAGGGAATTCTGAGCATTCGTCGATGGAGCTACATTTCAAATGCTTCCAGTCTGTTCATCATCACCATCACCAGCTCATCTTGGAGGGCAAGATTGAGGGACGCCGAGGACCCGGCAGAAAACAGATGTAATCAACTACATGAGTAGCCCTGCTGGACATCAGCCTAGTTAAGTTCATTAAGATTAACCGACTACCCTGGTTGGGACATTTACACCAAATGGATGATCTGGAGCACCCAAAAAAGATTATCTAATGTAATTATAAGTTATCTAATGATCCAACCGGTAGAAGAAGCGTGGGGAGACCTAAACTACGATGGTTGGACGGCGTTTTCGCGGATTGTCGGACTATGGGGCAGCAGAACTGGAAGGTGTCAGCCAGCGTTAGAGCAGTATGTAGAAGGTAGGACCCATTGAGGGCTGTGACGCTGAGGATAATGATGATGATGATCCATTTGGTTTGGGAATTGTACAGGTTCTGCATTCAGAATGTAAAGGATGGAAACTTAATGCTCTAGAAATGTAAGAAATGAATACACAACTAAATTTCCACTTCAAACTTAGACTGATCCACATATTAGAAAGCATCTGGTCTTGCCACTTTTCGTCTCCCAAGTATTGAATACGTATATAAAGGAAAAGTTATTTTAAGATATAGTGTGTTTACTTTGTATTTTTGTGTACATTTGAATATTTTCTGGTTATTTGTTTTTATTTTTTTCAATTTGTGAATATGCTTATTGATTATACTAGATGTAAGAAAGTGCATTTATTTTTTACATCTAAATAGAACTTACATACATATTTGGCAACATTCTCATACCCACACAAGTAGCAACGCTGTAAATGTTGTAGTGTTTTTGTATTGTTTTTGGCTTATACCGTGGGTATTTAGTATAAAATACAACAATACAACAATAACTCTGAACAAATATACAACAATACAACAATAACTCTGAACTCTGTCAATACAACAATAACTCTGAACACAGTTACACTCTGTCATAGTGCTCCGTCTTTTTTTATCTTATATTTAATAATTTAAGTGGTCAAATTGTATTAATCTATGAAAAGTGTTACAAAAAAGTGATTTCCAATCTCTGTTCTTAGTTTCAAGATCCAGATCAAGATTAAACGGTAATTCTCGTTGCATATTCGCCCTTGATTTTGTGTTTTTGCGATTCCATATACCCACAGTTAATCAACTTATTGTTACATTACCGTCTATTACCAAAAGTCAGTTGACTTAAATTACCTAAATACAAGGGTATCCTAACTCCACAATGTTATGTCCTAAGTGTGATTTGGCAATAACCGATGGGGTTACCTGTTGTTTGTGCAAAAGTACTCTACATTACACATGTGGTGGGATAACTGAATCCAATTATAGAAAACTCCCAACAGACAAAAAAAATAATTGGAGGTGCTCATCTTGTAAGAAAAATGATCAAATCGATATTGCACAAGAACTTACAAAAATTTTTGCTGAGCTCAAGGTTCTTCGGCCCTTAAAACAAGTCGTTGACGATATGAAGTCCGAAATAATAGACATCAAAAAAGCTATACACTATTCCTCGAATAAAATAGATGACTTCGAAAACAAATTAAACACGATCGAAAACAAACTTAAAATTGTAGATAACCTTGAGGCCAGTGTAAATCAATTGAAAAAAGATATGGATGAAATAAAATTCAACGAAAACATCAGAGAACAATGGGCCAGATCTCTTAATATCGAAATAATTGGTTTTCCTGAAAAAAAAGAGGAAAATCTATCGGAAGAATTCTCTTGCATCTGCAACTTTATCAACATCCCCATAACTAGTTCAAATATTGACTTTATAACCAGGATCGCCCCAATGGACAGAACTACAAGCAGACCCAGAAACATTATCGTTAAACTCTCCAACAAACTTCTTAAGGATACAATTATCACCGCAATTAAAAAACGCAAGGGATTAAGAACGACAGATCTAAAGTTACCAGGCAACGCTTCTCAAATCTACATTAATGAACATTTAACAAGAACAAACAAAGCTCTACTAAAAGATACCCGTGAACGTGCTAAAAAAAACTGTTTTCGTTTCGTTTGGGTTAAGAATGGTAAAATATTTGCCCGTAAGTCTGAAACTACGCCCTCGTTTCGCATTGAATGTGAAAAAGATCTCTCAAAAATACAATGATGTGCTCATTTCACATACACTCATATCCATAACACTTTTCTTACATGCCAATTTTACACAACTTTTACACAACACATAGGTACTCAATCCACAGTCGTAATCCACATAGCAGCCGGAGCCCAATAAATAGTTTCTCTTCTAAATGTTTTAATCTACTCAGTGTTTTCATGAAAACATACAAAACTTCATCTTTTCGTGGTAAATTATTATGCTTTAAACAAATTTCCAAAGACAATAACAATATATTATCAGAATGTCCGCGGTTTAAGAACTAAAACTAACTTATTCTTCAATAATGTTTTAGATAGCAATTACGATATAATTGTCCTAACTGAAACATGGCTCATCGATGGAATATTTAACGCAGAAATTTTTGACGATCGATATGATATTTTCCGTCGAGATCGTGACTATTTGTCTACCGGCCAGTCCTTGGGTGGTGGGGTTGTCATAGCCGCAAAAAAATCACTTAATGCCTTACTTTGCGAACAATGGTCCTCAAAAGCAGAAGATATATGGATTAACTTAAAAACCTCTGAATTAAGAAATTCCTTTACTCGTACACACATTTGTGTCATATATCTCCCTAGGAATCAAAATTATAACACACATTTAAATAACTTTTTAGAGAGTTTATCTAACATTACAGCGACAAATAACTTAGATAATTTCTTATTAATAGGCGATTTTAACCTCCCTAATATCACATGGAGTTCTCAGTTGGATGATAACAATACAATGAAACCTTGCAATATAACGGACAACGTAGCTAAGATATTTATTGACTATATGGAATTCTGTAATTTACGTCAATTCAACCACCTATATAATTCTAACTGCAGAATTTTAGATCTAGTTCTTTCTAATACTGTGGTAACCGTCTCCAATTCAAATGACCCACTAGTTCCCGAAGACATCCACCACCCATCGTTAGAAATTACAGTCGACCTTAATAAAATTGAATCAATGGCCTATTCCAACTACCAGAAATTTTCATTCCATAGAGCTGATTATTCTAGAGTCAATGATCAACTCATAAAAATCCCCTGGCTAACTATTCTACAATCTACCGACACAAATGCACTTGTCGATGCTTTCTACAATCAAATAAATAAAATTATAAACTTAAACGTTCCACAGACATCTGCTAATCGGAAAAAATACCCTATTTGGTTTAGCCCAGCTCTTATTCACATAATCAAAGAAAAAAGTAAATATCTAAAAAAATGGAAAAAATTTAAAATGCCATCCGATTATCACTCTTTTAGCTTACTCAGATCTCGACAAAAGCACTTATCAAGAACATGCTACAACAGATATTTAGAATCTGTCGAATCCTCGATCAAATATGACCCTAAAAAAATATGGGCATACATTAAATCCAAAAAAGACTCCTCCGATTTACCAAATACGATGACTCTCAAAGGAACCACATCCAATTCAGCTCCCGAAATCTGCGAATTATTCTCGACTTATTTCAGTTCAACATTTATCGACGACGACGAATTAAAAAAATTATCTATAGACGAAATAACCGCTTTACTAAACAACGATAACGGTGTAAACATTGACCATGATACCTTACATAGTATAGACATTAACGAAAACATCGTAAAAACTCACTTGAATAAACTAGACATTAACAAAGGACCAGGCAGTGACAATATCCCCGGAATTTTCATCAGTAAATGTGCAGATAATCTTTTTGTTCCCCTAACTATAATCTATCAAAATTCTGTATGTAACGGTTGCTTTCCTTCCTTATGGAAACAAAGTTACATAACACCAATCTTTAAAAATGGGGCAAAAAATAACATTGAAAATTATCGTCCAATTTCAAAATTACCTCTATTCGGGAAAATCCTTGAAAAAATTGTATATCAACAACTATTAACATCTTTCAAAAACAGAATTATCCCTGAGCAACATGGTTTCCTTCCAAATAAATCCGTTTCTACAAATCTCACACTGTTCACTGAATTTATTCTCAAGAAAATGGACAACAGAACCCAAGTTGACGCAATTTATACCGATTTCTCAAAGGCTTTCGACCGTGTTAACCATTATATTCTTCTGAAAAAAATAAAAAAATTTGGTATCCACGGCAGTTTACTGAGATGGATCATATCATATATTCGGTTCCGAACTCAAACGGTCGTTTTAAATGGTTTCAAATCGAAAACCAAATATATTTCCTCCGGGGTCGTTCAAGGTTCTCATCTGGGACCACTCCTTTTCAACATTTTTATTAATGACATCAAATTTTCCATTAATTTTGCCCTATTTATAATTTACGCCGATGACATGAAACTTTTCTGCACAATAGAATCCTGGGAAGACTGTAATAATCTTCAAAAAGACCTCTTATCAATATTCGAATATTGCAAACACAATAAATTATCCCTTAATGCTTCCAAATGTTACTCCATTACTTTCTCAAGAAATAAAACCCAACTAAATTACGAATATTCAATAGATAGTATAGCCGTTGAAAAAAAAACGGTTATAAAAGACTTGGGGGTCTATGTTGACAGTAAACTTTCCTTCGAGAGACATTTTGACCATATAACCGGTAAAGCTTACCGTATGCTAGGCTTTCTATTCAGAAATACCAAACAATTCCGAGATTATAAAACGTACATTATATTATACTATGCTCTTGTTCGGAGTCATCTCGAATCCTCGTCAATTATCTGGAACCCTTCTTACCAAATATATAAAAACCAAATTGAAAGAATTCAAAAATTATTCATCAGACAATTAAACTATAGATTCAGTTTCTCAAATGTTGACGATTATCTCACTCTTCTTCAAACCTATAATTTAATGAGTCTCGAAAACAGAAGAACTCTAACCGATGCTCTGTTCCTTTATAAAATCATTAATAACTTGATTGATTGCCCCGAACTTACAAGCCTAATAAATTATAGAGTCCCTACTAGACCCACCAGACAGAACGAACTTTTCAAAATCACCACGTGTAAAACCAACTCTTACAAAAATTCATTTATCAACCGAAGTTGCTATTCTTATAATCAACTTTTTAACTCAATTGACCCTTTTCATTTAAATATTGATACTTTTAAAAAACAAATCCTTTCCGTATTATATTACCCCTTAACGGCTCCCTAACTTACTATAACACATAAATCCTCTCACACTCACATACACACACACTCACTCACACAAACACACAATCACACGCCATATTATACTAATTTTCAAAATATCTTTTATACTGGATAAATATCTTTATACTACTAAATTTATATTGGATTTTATTTTTTATTTTGTAAACTACCCATTGCTGGAGATAGGTCACCCGCACATTAATGTTGAAATTTAATGAATCATCGCACGGTCGTAAATGCAGTGCCGTTGTAGGTACCCACTAACAATACATTGATTTTTATGTGACCCCTTCAGTGACGATGTGGCTATATTTTCATTATTTTGTATTCATGCAGTTATATATATATATTTTTTTTTTTCTCTTATGTTACTTTATATTTTCATATTTACATGTTTTCTATGAATGCGTGTACGTGTTCTATGTGAAGTACTAATATATAATAGTCTGTAATTGGCTCAATTTATATGTAATTGTTATATGAAAAAAAATATACAGCTGTTGACTATTTATAAAAAAAAATAAAAAAAAAAAATAAATAAATATATAAATAAATATATTGGTAAGTTTCATGTAAGACCTTGATAATGCCGAGTCACCTCGGTGATTACGTTAGGTTATTGTAATAGAATTTGTTTCATTAATAAATAAATTAATTAATCAAATAGTAAAGCTCGAGCGTGTGAAGGGTTAAATCGTAAACATTTTCCACCTGGCGGTTGGTAGATTAGGAGAAAAAAAAAATAAGTTTATTTCCTATGCAGACGGCGGAAATGGAAATACAGCCCTGCTCCTACCCTTCGTCAACCCCCCCCCCTACACTTAGAGTCGACGACGTCAACTCAAGGGCACAACAACTATCAACTTCCACCTCCACCCAGAAAACAGTCAACCGTCAAAATGCCGACACGTGGCAATCTACCGAAAATAACAAGTGAAATTTTTCCTCTACATACAACTTTAAATTTTATTTTTGTAAAGTAGCGAAAATAAAACAATGTAAAAAGCATTTAACATTTCGCGAAAAACCTCTACGCAATGAAACGTTGTCAGCTGATATGGACTATGTACATATGTAAGGACCCATGTTGTGTTTTCAATGTAATTATTTAAATATATGAATTTAAAATTTCCAATAAACGAATTTAAAAAAAAATTATTAACATCCTATTTATTTATTTAATATTGCTTCTCGGGCAACTAACAGGTACTATGTCAAATATTAATTGCCATGACGTGCACTCATTAACAAGTTGCCACATTCTGGAGACTTACGATATTAATCGTCTCACAGATCCAGACTGAAAACACAATTAAAATCTGTGTCTTCACCGGGAATCGGACCCGGGACCTTTGGATCAGCAGTCAGATACCTAACTAACTGAGCCACGAAGGCCGACATAACTATACATACATAATATCGCCATCAACAGTTGGAGTATCATTTGTTTGAATTCTGGTCACACTGTGTATCTTCGTATAGTAATATGACTTGTGCCTTTCCAACAAAACTAAATTGGTTTGAGTAATGC
Source organism: Molanna angustata (assembly GCA_963576475.1). Taxonomy (NCBI): domain Eukaryota; kingdom Metazoa; phylum Arthropoda; class Insecta; order Trichoptera; family Molannidae; genus Molanna; species Molanna angustata. The sequence goes on from OY754988.1 coordinate 2,018,247, forward strand.
AAATGCTGCAGAAAACAACGCAGATGTTAAAGTTAATAAATCATAGAAGATATGAGATGGGATGAAGGTAACAAATGTTGTGGAAGGAAATATAGAAGGGAAAATGTATGTAAAATGAGAACATTGAAATTCAGAAGCTAGCGGTCATTGTCCCAACATGTTGTGCAATATAAACAAAATTCCTACATTAGAAACGTCCTACACTGAATTGCAATCGTATAAGAAAGATAATCTACACACAGAAGAGAAGTCGCTGATCAGATGTTTCTTTTTAAAATCATTGATTCAAAAGTTGTCATTCCAGATTGATTTAATAAAAATTAATTTCCATGGTCCATTGCGAAATGGCAGATCGAACAACTTGTTCTACGTTCCTCGAAGCAACACCAATTCTTCTTCTTCTTGTTTTTACTTTTTAAAAGGCTTTATTTCGTTGGTAGTGTTCTAACCTGTCTTGTTCGATGCTTTGCTTGGGTTTCAATGTAGTCTGTCCTCAGATATTATGGCGGTTAACTGGTCAGAGTGCAAAGGACTCTGGAATTATTCCTGGTATTTTGAACTCAGATAGTCAAAATAGTATGGGCTAATGCTTACTTATACAAGTTGTATCCACTATAGGTGGGCTAATCTTTATTTGGCATAGATCATTGCTTCTTTTCGTTAGTATTATCTTTGAACAAACAAACACCAATTCAAATCAAAATGAATATATTAAAACGGCATGTCATGCATAAAATTCTGAACGGTGCCATCGACTCACCTGAGGTTGTTAACCTAGTGGGTATCCATGTTCCAGGTAGAACGGTTCGCCGATCTGAAGTTTTACATGTTCCGGTATGTAGAACAAATGTCAGGAAGAATGCTACAATTCCACGCGTATGTGATTCTCATAATACGTTGTTCTCAGCCGGGGTGGACATCTTCAATGTAAAATACGATATATTTCGTCGCGAAATATTGAAGGTGATACGCTCTTAATCTTCCTCCCTCGTACGCTTCTATCCATCCCATCCCATACTAATTGTATGTGAGTGTGTGTGTGCATATGTGTGTGTGTTAGGGTGTGTATGTGTGTGTGCGTGTAACATGAGTTGTTTACAGTAATTTCTTGTTACTGATGGAAATTTTGTTATTGGCTCTGAATTCTATGTTAAAATTGTAATATAAAAAATGTAAATGAGCTGTTGGCTTCCCAAATAAATAAATTTATGTGGATAGTGGCAGCCAACAGATGCTGCTTTGGACTTACAAGCCAACTTAGATCCAGTCTACTTACACAGAAGAGCAAAGTCACTCTCTACAAGACCACAATAAGACCTGTCATTTTGTGTCATGCGTCAGAAACGTGGAGGTTAACAAAGCAGGATGAGAAAGCCCTAGACATATTCGATAGGCGCATCCTTCGACTCATATATGGTCCAGTTTGTGAGAATGGTGTCTGGAGGAGAAGACAGCTGCATGGTAATATAAGTGCAGTACGTGTTGTTAAGATCGCACGACTTAGGGCCGGTCTTATAAACGAAAGACCAAATATTCGTAAGTATGTTGACGATTTACTAACGGATGGATGTTCCTAAGTAGATATTACTATCGGCGGTATTATAAAACTATTTTAACTGTCCGTTTATTTGACAGTTACAGTCTAATTAGACTACAATGGATTTTCAATAGATTTGTAATGGACTATAATGGATTGTAATGGATAAAGCGGTGCTGTCATTGCAATATATAAACAGAGTGTTTATTTTTTTGCGAACTTCAAACAATATCAAAAATTACAAAAATGGTGATAATCCTTTATTATTTAGCTAGTGCGCTGGATTAGTAATTCAGTGGACGCGGGTTCAAATCTCGCCTCAACTGATTTTGTTCACTTATATCACAAGCATTTATGCCTAATTTATGGCATTAAAATGAAATTTAAAAAACGTAAAGCATATGTAGGTACTAGTTACAAATATTTATTCATTCATTTTTTTTCAATAAAATAAAACGGTGAATTATTATTTTTTATTTTATCTAATTATTTTATTTAAATTTTTTTTTAATAAAATAATTCAGTGTCATCATGTCATGTTGAATTACTAAAATATTTGCTCAAACACAAACTTGTAATCAAATTCGTTTTTGTTATTCAAAATCACTGTCGGACGACATTTTTTACCGAAAAAACACAATTCAATATAAAAATCCAAAAAATATAAAACAGTATATTTCAAAATATTCGTAATATTAAAAATGACAAGTGTGGTTTCTTCCTTCCATAACTTATCTTTAACGAACCCTTCCATAACTTATCTTTAACGAACGCTTAATCGGTGGTCCGACCGTCGGTAAAGGCTATCGGTAAAATTTTACTAAAATTTAACTAACGGATTGTTATAAGACGAAATATAGAGCATTTGTATCAAATTTCGGTTTATTTGGTCTGAAATCTAACTAACGGACGTTTATAAGACCGGCCCTTAGATGGCTCGGTTACGTACAACGAAAGAGAGTTATGACTGTTAATCCAGTTGGAAGAAGACGGGTTGGAAAGCCGAAGCTTCGCTGGATGAATGGAGTCACAGCCGATTTCAGAGGGCCCGATGTGAACTGGAGGTCTGCCGCTCTGGATAGAAGAGGGTGGCGACTGATCTTGGAGGCAGCTAAGACCCGTCAAGAGTTGTAAGGCTATAGAGTAGTAGTAGCATGTCATTTCTATAATGTCAATATCTCAGGCAGTATACCAATTGAGTATTATCTTCTTCTTCTTCTTCAGCTAGGACTATGTCCTGTAGTTCTCGGCACCTGTTCCTGGGAGGAGGACGTCCAGCTGTCCCTCCATCGTTTGGGTGGTCTTCCTGGAGGTCTGCTACCTGTAGGATGTTCATCAGCTGATATCCTCACTACTCGGTCTGACCTTGCTCTCCCCACGTGGTCTCTCCAGAAACATCTTCTTGTTCTACCCCATCGTACCACGTCCTCAACATCACAAATTTTCCTTATTTCGGAGCTCCTCATTTGATCACGGAGGGTTACTCCTGAGATGGGCCGTAGAGTCTTCATCTCCGTGGTTCTAAGGAGACTTTTTGTACGGGTGGTGTCAGCTCTTGTCTCTATGGCGTATGTCATGATTGGTCTTATGCAAGTCTTGTAGATCCTGACTTTACTCTCCTGAGTATTATCAATATTTTTAATCTGTGTACCTGTTTAAATTTTTGTTTTTTATTATATCATATAAGTAACAAATTTAATACTTCTCCCATACGTTTTTCTTCCATTTCATTCCTGTCAAAGGCAAACGTACGATTATTGTTAACTTCTAGGTAGGTATTTTTTAATCAAACAAAAATTATTATGTTTCTTCGTGTATAGTCTTCTTATATTAGGAAGAAAAAAATCCTCTACTTCCATTTGTTTCATCTTTTTCTGTATGCTAGTTCAACATTCTTAGTTTTCGATTTTAAGGTTTCTTAAGTTTTTTTAGGTTTCTTTACATTTTTTTACGGTTCTGGCCGATTTACTAATTATATTAATAACAATTAAGCACTACAAATAATAACACTCAATAATTATTATTACCATTATACACTTCCTCAAAAGAATTAGCAGAACAACGCGTAAATTGTAAATGATTTAAAAAATCAAAATAAAATGCAACAAACACATCATCAAGCTTTCAAGTTCACCCATCCAGATACTTAACATATCAAAGGATTAGGCTCTGAGGAGGTCTCTATACTACCTAACAACCCTACTGATTCCCGAATATTAACGTTTAAAAAATCTTTGACGATTCTACATGTATTTATTATTAGCGTTTTTCCATTTTTAATATTGAGTTTTTCGATTAAGGGGGGGACTGCTGCCAACGTACCTATTTTTTCAATTTGAATTTGCGTCATTACTACAAAACGAATCATTTTGAAAAAAAATAACCTAGTTAGTTTGGATATTAATAAATAAAAATATATCTTAATTTTTTAATTATGTTCTGTTTATATTCTTGTAGGAAAATAATAAGCATACCCTAATTTTTGACATTTATCTTAAATTTTTAAAAAACCATAAGGTGCATTATATTTTTTTATAAATCAAAATATCTGGAAAAATACGACGTTACGTTGCATTAATGCATCAGGTTAAGTTAATAAACCAAAAAAAATTATATTTCGCAATGGCGCTGAATGGAAAATAAATGTTTTTTAGGTTTATTTTCTAAACCTGAAGCATTAATGCAACGTCACATCATATTTTTCTAGATATTTTTGTCTTCTTTAATTTAAAAAAAAATATGTTGAACTACGCCTTATATTGTATTAAAAATATAAGATAAACGTTGAAAATCGGGGTATGCCATTATTTTTCTACAAGAATTTATACAGAACATTATCAAAAAGTAAAGATATATTTTTCTTTATGAATACCCAAACTATCTAAATTATTTGTTTTCAAAACGATTTGATAAGTAATAATGATGGTATATCAAATTGAAAAATAGTTACGTTGGCAGCAGTCCCCTCCTTAATCTAAAATTTCTAAATTACGGATTAACGATTTAGGAATAAAGCCAGTGGCTGAAATAATGAACGCTAATATTGTTATTTTACGAGAATGCCAAATTCTTTTATATCATTTTTATTACTTGGGAAATAGGTATTGTGTTATTATGTGTGTTTTGAATTTGTATCGAAAAGTGCAACATTTGTAGGTATAAAATATACAAAATCAACTCTAATTACTGAATTTCTCTGAGACAACACAAATATAAATGATTACTCTGACAAAATAAATATAAATAATTACTGAGACAGTACAAATAAAAAAGGTTACTGAGACAGTATAAATATGAATGGTTACTAAGCCAGTATAAATAAAAATGGTTACTGAGACACAGTGGCGACTGGTAGATCGTATTTTTGATAAATTTTGGTAGTGCATTTTTTTCCTGAATTAATAATAAATTAATTGGTATTTAATCGATATGCGTTTACGTATATCTACACAGATATATACGTCTACGTTGGTATATTATGCATAAAAATGAAATAATCATAGAATAAATAATATACATATTCAAAATATTTTACCTATTTGTAAAAAAGGTCAATCTTGCGATGTTTCTATTTGGCAAAAACTTCAATCACTCGTTTGTTATTGATCGATATCCACAATCTAATTGTGTTCTAATGTCAACAGTATCTATGTAAGTTAGATAATTTATTGTATTGCGTAAATGAATTTGTGAAGAATTATGTTTTTTTAATTTCTCGGATAATTGAGCCAAATCATTAACACCTTTAATAATCCAACAATCCAAGTAGATATAGTTGCCATCGAATAGCAAACATGGAAAACAAAATAAACTATTTAATTTGTCACTAGGTACCACATAACCATGATGCTTTATCATAAAACTGCATTTTAAAAACACGAACAAAATTCTTAGTTCTAATTTTGCATTGTTGTTTAATATTTAACATTGGCTTTGGAAGACCTCCACGATTTATTTTCAAAAGAAGACTTATTATTTTTAATGTAAAACACATCTATTAATTCACTCGTTTTTAAATCTATAAGATATCTGAACTATACACAAATATTTATTGATTTAGATTATCTTGTAAAAAGCGATGATATACGATATAAACAAAGTTTTGTTTCAACTGACTAAAACCTGACAAATTACTCTAATTGCGCATGCTCAATGCTCATGTTTACATTACGAAGAAAAAAGATAACACGGGAATATTCATGTTTCAATAATAATTGCGAACATATTAGAGAGAGCGCGATAGAGATATACATTCTAAGTACATCTATGTAAGATATGATAATTTGGTGCGACGCACGAAATTTGTGAAATGAATGCATTGCTAGTAAGTACAAGTATCTCTTTCTCATCTAATACGGTACTATCTCTGTCTGTTCATACACATGCTATACAACAGACAATTTTAACTCGGTGCGTTTTTGATATCGCACGCCGTACTAAATAATATTTGTATTGTGGTAGATTACATAATATTATATCGATCGCGAAGATATAAAGTATATGGGCAGCGTTTACTAAGTAATTATTATTTTTAGAAAAATAACAGTAATAAAGTAAAGCGTAATACTATTTTAAAAACATATTTAAATATTATTTTTTACAATATATCATTTAAAAAATGGTAGTGCAATTGATCCAACGCACTTTATATAGAGTCGCCGCTGCTGAGATAGTATAAAAATAAATAATTACTGAGACAGTATAAAAATAAAAAACTACTGAGACAGTATAAATATACTTATCCATAGAAAACTATCAATATCACCTCTATGATTTCATCTGAAAAAGATACGAAAATACTATGGAATCGTTTTGGAAGCCGAGTTTTTTTAGCATAATGCATACCTACATCAAAAATTGTATAGTAAAAATTTGAAGTCTTAATTGATTTTTAATATCGCCTATATCGTAAATGCAAATTTATTCATACAATCACGCTATATCTCACAATATGGGGTAACCAGCGATAGGTATGTGGGTGTTCATAAAATTATTAAACGATGCATGACAAATGTCCTGTCTCGTCTAAAAAAGCAGTACGTACACCTACCCGATTTATAAAGATCACACGAACATCGTTTAAATGTTGACGACATCTCAAGGTGATACCAACATAAAGCTTGAATTTAAATAAAAAAAAACAACAGCTCAAGTCCCGTTCCGCGGTAACCCACGTCATAAACCATATTAAAAAGAGAAAAAATCTAATATCGAGATATGTTACGTTGTATGTTATGTTTAGTTATGTTTTAGCTGTGAGGCACCGGCTTAGAATAGTGCTTCCATTTTTTTAAATCATTGTTTTCGAGTGTCCCGTAAGAGCCGGGTAATCGAAAATACAACAGGCAACAATAACATCTCACATAGTTCAACAATGAGGTTCACCACCCATTTTGAATGTAGTGCCGTGATGGTATGAATGAATGAATAGTTATGTATGAATAAACTAATGCTTATTCGATAATTTCACAAATGAATATTATGTAATTATATTCCAGAAATAAAATGAGAAATGATTTCACACTTTCCATAGAGTAGGTAGGTACCTACTTAAAAGCTGCCAAACGTCAAGTTATAACATATATGATGTTAAAAACACCACTTTATAATGTATTTGTATATAAAGAAAAATATAAGAAGGTATATATATGTAGATATAAGTATTTATGTATACTGGACCTACTACTTTGGCCAGCATCCAAAATGCTCTTTGATACAAAGAAATCCTATAAATCTTGTAAGAAGGCTGTCCCGTTGTGAAGACGCAAAACACAATCATAAGAACTAAATGTGAAAATATTCATAAAACATTACAATATATCATAGGGTGAGGATTAAATGTCTGTGTCCTTTGACTTAGAGATATCTGGAGAGAAGGGAATCAATTGGTAATGCGAAGAATGACATCAAGACTGGTAAACATCAATTTTAGGAAATATATGTACCTACTCAATTTCATTTAATGTAATTTAAATGAAACAGTTAATTTGTTCTTTCACAATTTTATTTGCCTGACAAGTTTCGTAGGACACATCCTACATGGTCATATGTCATACTATTTACTAGAACACACCATCGTTAATGTACCATAAGTTTTCAACCTCTGCCTACTTGCGTGATGAACCATTTATTATTATTGCGTTCTAGTTGATAACCCCTGACTAAAACAAAAAAGTCTAAATTCTGAGAATAAAAGTTTTGTAAGCCTATAACTATTTATTTATTATGAAATTTTCGGCTCCAAATCTTGAGTAAATCCGTATATAGAACAAATATGCTGCGAAGCCTCTAAGTTCTAAATTGGAAAAGCCGTGAAAAATATAGACCGTGCATACAAATGTCGCGTATCCTGGCTTGAAGCTTTGTCGATTTGTTAATTGAACAAATTTCTCTTGAACAAATCGAGAGTTGGATTATTTTGACATACCTACCTATTTTTCCTATTTAATTTCTCGTTTTTTTTTCATTATTTGTAGGTAATAATCTTTTTTTCTAGCTAATTGTAACTTATTTAGTTGTAACTACTAAACATAACCTATAAAAGGTTTATAACTTAACATAGTTCTTATATACATTTTGAAATAACGAATCTGTAAATAGTGAAAACCACATATAAAACATATAACGACTTACAAAACACACATTCTGCCTGGTCTGGAGACTTGTGATATTTATTGTCTCACAGATCCAGACTGAAAATACAATTAAAACTTGTTTACATCGGAAATCGAACCAGAACCTTTGATTCACCAGTCAGGTATCCAACCAACTGATCCACGAAGGCTGACAATATATCGTCCGTAGATCAATGTGGACACATGAGATTCATTTCATTTTCAAAAAAGATTATTACGACATTCCTCTTCAACTTTGTATGTAAATATGAATTATTAAAAACATGGCAATTAAAATTTGTTTTTTCTTCCTTTTTTCTGTCATTAATAATATTTTACCAGGAGAACATAAAGCATGCGAAAGTATGCGATAATAATATCACAACTTTAATTACGGCTATTATCGCTGTTATTTATCAGGCTGTATGCATTCCTTAATGTAGCCTGCAAGGCACTGCATAGCCCATTAGCCCCGACTGTAAATTCAGTTAAAAGGAAGACAAAATACTGGAAATGTTCATAATTTATCTCAATTGTAGCCTCTTAGGGATCTGCCCTAGCGCCCGAGATGCGGTCGAGCACGCGATGCTGTGCAGAACATTCATACACTCAGTGGTTATTTTCAATACTTATATCTTAGACGCGTAGTACCTATATTTTCCAGAATTTTTGGTCAATGAATTTTTCCGAGATTTTCTGCGCTGTTTGCAGCTGAAACTCGACATCTAAACGATTCATATGTGTGTTTTTCAAGAGATGTGATTTTATGGTTTCATATTCATATTTAATTTGATTATAATTTACTCAAATGCACAAAACTGAGCATGTTGTCATAAGACAGTCTCTTCCAACTAGTCCAAACAACTTGTAAAAACAAATAAATTAGGCGTAAATTACAAATAAGGTATGCAAAAAACTATTCAAAAATTATGGGATTAATACAGTATTTTTAAAATGATTGTTTGAGATAGGAAGTTCTACTTATTTATAAATTCAGTAGAACGTATGATGAATTGAAACTTTTTTATCAAACTGAAAAAAGTTTTTCTTAATTTCATTGGAAATTATCATTAAAATTTCACAAGAAGAAATTTTTATTTTTTAAACATTTAATAGTTAGTTGATTAGGGGAGACTGGTTCTCCTAGGGACACCTTGTACCTAGGGACACTCACTTATTTGAAGAATTTTGAAGGTGAGCAATATGTTTTTTGCATGTGGAAACATTGCATCACTTGAAGTTAATTGAAAGCTTGTCATCGTGTTTGTATCAAGCGTTATAAAGCTGTGATAAAAAAATGATTTTGGAACATAATTACGTTAGTTTTTTTACAGATAACTTTTCTAATTTCTCCCAAATTATATTTTCCACAAAATATTTGTTAGTTTGTATGGATACACTATTTTGTTTACTTTGATATCGCATTTATAAGAACCTTAATTTTTAAATCGACATTTTTTGTCGATTTAACGCATTGTTGTACCTAGGAACATGTACCTAGGGACATGTCCCTACGTATAATACTATTTTATAATTAGGAATTATTTGATTCGTTATATAATATACGATAAAATTATACAATAAAATATATAATTATGGATCGTTGTACAGTAAATAATAGGAAAAAATAGAATTAATTTTATTAAAATTATTAAAAATATGAAATAAATAAATAGTACTTTATATTTAGTAATTGTTTTGTTACATCATAGCTTTTAATCATCCTTCCATGCAGCAAACAACAAATAAATCCAGCAAGATCCAAGTAAAGAAAATGTCGAGAAGGCTGTGATAGAAATAATTAAAAATAAAAATACGGTCAGAGGCGCAGCAAAAAATCCATTATCATACAAAATACAGTATGCGTAGAATGTGCTGGGGATGATATAATACTATTTAAATTTATTTGTAATAGATATAGATTTGTATTTAAATACTTCAACTTCTTAATTAAAAAAAATGTTTATGATTTTTTTTTCCACTTTTTTTATCAATAATTGTTACTATTTTAAATATATTTTATACCTACCTACACTTCAGTCCGAATAAATATTTTTTTGTATAGTAATGGTCTTTATCATTTTTTGAGTTTGTTAACAGAATTGTTTTAAAGCTATTTATCATTTTTAAGAAATTATTAGCTCAAAAGAAATCAATTTGTATAGTCCATTACTTAGTGTCCCTATGTACAATCACCTCTGTCCCTAGGTACAACTACACATTGTACCTAGGGACAAACTTCGGCCTTAAGTTAAGGCCCAAAAAAAGTACCAAGCAATTGTATTACAAATCAGAGGCTTTCATTTTAAGTATATAAAAAACCTTATTTTTATATACAGTTAACAAAAGTTCTAATATATTCTCCTATAAAAAATATACGAATTTTAAAAATAGTGTCCCTAGGAGAATCAGTCTCCCCTAATGTGTGTAAAATATCTGGAATATGAATTTTTCTTGATATTTTCGAGGTTACGTCGAAAGAAGAAGATATTGAAAACATTACAAAATTTCACGTTGTAAAGTCCCCAATATATGTAGGTAAGTATGAATAAGTGGGTCGTAATGAATACTGCGTGTTAGGTTACATGCTGATGTTTATTGGAAATGACTTACCCGAAAGAACGCAAAATGAGAACTGACTCAGATCGTAATAAATTGGTGGGGAATATAAAGGCTACCTCTAATTTTCCATAATGTTAAAAAACATTAAAAAAAATATCTATTGGAAGAAGATGAAGAAGAAAATGACAAAAAAAACGTGTTCTTCTATCTATGAAGTCATAAGTTTTTTTCAAAAATATCTGTAGAAAAAAAACCTCGGAGGTCTATTTCAATACAACTTTCTCCGTCGGAGAATTGGTGCAGTTACCATGTTGTGTGCAACAATGTGTGAGGAAGCCAAGAATGTCATATGACCAGTTAGCCGAGATGAAGTCTGGAATGCCTTATGGCCGGTTAACCGAGATGCTGTAATGTGCACTTAACTGTGTTGGCTTACACGGACCACCGCTTCAGCATCCGTTACCAACTGGACCGTTTATCTTAAATCATCACCGTTGAAGATCTCTTACACTAAATATATCTACACTGTTTGTCAATCTTGTTAAGTGACAGTGAGACATAAACGTTAAAAAATTTGCTTCGATTTACAAATATTTCAATGGACATGTGGAATAGACGATATCGTTTGCTGGAGTAGATCCAGAAGAAGACATTGGAGAGACCACGTAGCCAGAATGGACAGTGATAGACTCGCGTATATATCAGCAAATGAAGACCACTCAAGAGATGAAAGGATAGTTGGATTTCTTCATCTCAGGAGGCATAGGTTTTTAATAACAGACCAACAGGTCTACTAAACACACAATAGGCTTTGTACATTAAAGGCTAACATCCACATATCAACATCGTATTAAAAAGAAAAATTTGAATAAATAAAAAAATCTTAGTGATAAAACAATATTAACTGACCGGTCAATTCAACATAACAGACCCGATTTAATAATACATGATAAAATTAAAAAAATAACATATATTTGCGACGTGGCTATTCCAAATTCTAGTAATATTATAAAAACTTTTGATGAAAAAATTAGAAAATATACCGCTTTAGGTAACGAGATTAAAAGACTGGCATTCTCGTAAAAAAATAATATTACCGTTCATTATTTCAGCCACTGGCATTATTCCAAAATCGTTAATCCGTAATTTAGAAATTATAGATTTATCAAAAAACTTAATAATAAAAATGCAAAAAACGGTAATAATGAATACATGTAGAATCGTTAAAGATTTTTTAAACGTTAATATTCGGGAATCAGTAGGGTTGTTAGGTAGTATAGAGACCTCCTCAGAGCCTAATCCTTTGATATGTTAAGTATCTGGATGGGTGAACTATTCCCAATTGAAAGCTTGATGATGCGTTTGTTGCATTTAATTTTGCTGTTTTAAATAATTTACAATTTACGCATTGATCTGCTAATTCTTTCGAGGAAGTGTATAATGGTAATAATAATAATTGAGTGTTATTATTTGTAGTGCTTTATTGTTATTAATATCATTAGTAAATCGGCCAGCGCCGTAAAAAAAAAGTAGTTAACACAACAACGAAGAAAATAAAACAACTTATTAAAAACTCTTTAAATTAGGTATAGAGCAAATTTTACGATGACCCAAGAGTTATTGTTTAATTTAAACAATGCAGCTATTTTTATACAAACTGCAGATTGCTATTGCTTTTGTGCAATTGTATTCGAGCAGTGTTGCCATTATATTCCAGTTTCATAGACTATTATAACACCCAGACAAAACATGCTCTTTCTCTGTATAAATACACAGTAAACAATATAAATATTACAGACGCTCTAGCAACACAGGAGTGAATCGCTTTAATGGAAGCCAGATGCATAATGGTAGCAATGAATGAATTATCCTCAAATACCTCTTTGCGGTACTTGGGTATTTACATAGATTCCCCTCAGTTCAAGAACAAAATAATGCCAACAATCATATTCTAAGTATGCAATCTTGGTTGTCTTATTCTTCTTGCTTTGATGGTGTAAAGTGCTGTTCTTTATTTGCGAATAATGTCTAGAAAATAGTCGATTGTTATATACCTGAGGATTTTTTTCACTAAAATTTACCATGCCATCGCGCCATGTCCCTATAGTATATTAATAAACGGATAATTATTCATATAGCGCCATTTTTGTGTTTTTACCTCAAGGGCGTTTTTGTATGTAGGCAGAGAGAACCAACGCCAGACTCCTATTTCTTGACATTTATTTCCGCCATTTATTCACGTTCATGTATCGTCTCATACACGCTCTTATGTATAATTATTACTTCTATCGTCTCCATCTTTCAAAATTCAATTTATGTGATCGTGGCAACTTTTCGATTACCGACCGCTACTTTTCGTTCCCTTTTTACCAGTCTTATATAGGTACTTTTATTATCAGACGGCCATCACTCAGTCTTTCTATACGGCCAAAACAACCTTGGGGCCTTTCTTTATTTATTTATTTAAAATCTTCTTGTACCTACATATAATTAATACGCTGGCGGGCTTATTGCCTAATAGCAATTTATTACAACTAACCAGAGTAAATGTTTAGTATAAAAAACAACGTGTAATATGGCAATAAGTTAATCATATTACAAAATAAATAAAGATAGCAAAACAAAAGTAAAAAAAAAAAAACAAAAAACAATGAAGAAAACTAAAGGATAACGAAAGGAAGAGGAGAGGAAGATGTAATCAGGTGTTGTCAGATAAATATTTTTGCTTAAGCCTTTTCTTGAAGATGTTTAATGAGATAGACGACGTAATATCAGGACTTAGACTATTCCATAGTCTAGCTGAATATGAATTTATTGTGATTTTACTTACGATATCTCTTTCAATTATACTTTCTCGTCTAATATCCTCATTTCTTATTCTATCATACATCGTTTTACCACACATTCGTCTTAGTGAACTCATTCTTTCTACAACCGCGATATATCTACTAATCAAGCCTTTTGAACTACACTGTTTTAATTCTTATTTTTATAAATACCTCGCACCCTGCAATTGGGGTGATTTTATTGCCAAATGGTTATTTTTTCCAACCAACCACTGTCTTCATTCCTGATATGCAACAATAAATTGAGATATAATTTTAAACTAATTTCTCCTCTGCTGGGATAAAAAAATTATATTCTTATATACATCAACATACCATCGCACCATGTCTCAAATGGGCTAGGCAGAGAAAACCGAACGCTAAACCTACACCTGTATCCTAACAAAAATTCGTGACTTCTTTTAAAATTGCGTCATCTCATACCGATAGTATGAGTTTTTTTTGACTTCTAAAATAATATCATTTATGTGGTCAATTTTTTTTTATTTAATTGTCTAATCTCAATCCCCGCAATATTTTATATGAAATCCGTAAAAAATGTAACAAACGAAAAAAGTCGATCTGCGAATATGTCAAAATAATAATAAACCTACATATTATGCTCACAAACGTACGTTCATAATAATATTTTGACGTGCCGTCAATAAGACGAATTTAATTGAGTTTCCCGGTGGGATTTCAATATTCCGGAAATATTGCTTTGACAGGCGATGTAATTAAACATGAATAATCAATTATTTACCGGAAAATCCCCCACCCGCTCATGGGCGTAATTATAGGATTATTGTAATAAGTCAAAGATCTTCTCACATGTGGTTCTCACATAGTTGTCAGAAAGCATCTTAAAAATCATTTCAGGGCTGTGTTCAGATGCAACACGTATATCCTGGAATACGTATCTCCATGTTTGGTCTCCTCATTACGCAATACACATAATTCGTATCGAGAGGATACAGAATATATTTATTAAACAGCAAAATTGTAAAGCATTTCTTGATTTCACGTCGTATCGTGAGGCAAGGATCTACCACTGCATTGATTCACTCGACAACCGACGTAAAGTATTTGATATGATGCTTCTCTACAATATTATTAACAGCAAAATTGTAAAGCATTTCTTGATTTCACGTCGTATCGTGAGGCAAGGATCTACCACTGCATTGATTCACTCGACAACCGACGTAAAGTATTTGATATGATGCTTCTCTACAATATTATTAACAGCAAAATTGTAAAGCATTTCTTGATTTCACGTCGTATCGTGAGGCAAGGATCTACCACTGCATTGATTCACTCGACAACCGACGTAAAGTATTTGATATGATGCTTCTCTACAATATTATTAACAGCAAAATTGTAAAGCATTTCTTGATTTCACGTCGTATCGTGAGGCAAGGATCTACCACTGCATTGATTCACTCGACAACCGACGTAAAGTATTTGATATGATGCTTCTCTACAATATTATTAACAGCAAAATTGTAAAGCATTTCTTGATTTCACGTCGTATCGTGAGGCAAGGATCTACCACTGCATTGATTCACTCGACAACCGACGTAAAGTATTTGATATGATGCTTCTCTACAATATTATTAACAGCAAAATTGTAAAGCATTTCTTGATTTCACGTCGTATCGTGAGGCAAGGATCTACCACTGCATTGATTCACTCGACAACCGACGTAAAGTATTTGATATGATGCTTCTCTACAATATTATTAACAGCAAAATTGTAAAGCATTTCTTGATTTCACGTCGTATCGTGAGGCAAGGATCTACCACTGCATTGATTCACTCGACAACCGACGTAAAGTATTTGATATGATGCTTCTCTACAATATTATTAACAGCAAAATTGTAAAGCATTTCTTGATTTCCCGTCGTATCGTGAGGCAAGGATCTACCACTGCATTGATTCACTCGACAACCGACGTAAAGTATTTGATATGATGCTTCTCTACAATATTATTAACAGCAAAATTGTAAAGCATTTCTTGATTTCACGTCGTATCGTGAGGCAAGGATCTACCACTGCATTGATTCACTCGACAACCGACGTAAAGTATTTGATATGATGCTTCTCTACAATATTATTAACAGCAAAATTGTAAAGCATTTCTTGATTTCACGTCGTATCGTGAGGCAAGGATCTACCACTGCATTGATTCACTCGACAACCGACGTAAAGTATTTGATATGATGCTTCTCTACAATATTATTAACAGCAAAATTGTAAAGCATTTCTTGATTTCACGTCGTATCGTGAGGCAAGGATCTACCACTGCATTGATTCACTCGACAACCGACGTAAAGTATTTGATATGATGCTTCTCTACAATATTATTAACAGCAAAATTGTAAAGCATTTCTTGATTTCACGTCGTATCGTGAGGCAAGGATCTACCACTGCATTGATTCACTCGACAACCGACGTAAAGTATTTGATATGATGCTTCTCTACAATATTATTAACAGCAAAATTGTAAAGCATTTCTTGATTTCACGTCGTATCGTGAGGCAAGGATCTACCACTGCATTGATTCACTCGACAACCGACGTAAAGTATTTGATATGATGCTTCTCTACAATATTATTAACAGCAAAATTGTAAAGCATTTCTTGATTTCCCGTCGTATCGTGAGGCAAGGATCTACCACTGCATTGATTCACTCGACAACCGACGTAAAGTATTTGATATGATGCTTCTCTACAATATTATTAACAGCAAAATTGTAAAGCATTTCTTGATTTCACGTCGTATCGTGAGGCAAGGATCTACCACTGCATTGATTCACTCGACAACCGACGTAAAGTATTTGATATGATGCTTCTCTACAATATTATTAACAGCAAAATTGTAAAGCATTTCTTGATTTCACGTCGTATCGTGAGGCAAGGATCTACCACTGCATTGATTCACTCGACAACCGACGTAAAGTATTTGATATGATGCTTCTCTACAATATTATTAACAGCAAAATTGTAAAGCATTTCTTGATTTCACGTCGTATCGTGAGGCAAGGATCTACCACTGCATTGATTCACTCGACAACCGACGTAAAGTATTTGATATGATGCTTCTCTACAATATTATTAACAGCAAAATTGTAAAGCATTTCTTGATTTCACGTCGTATCGTGAGGCAAGGATCTACCACTGCATTGATTCACTCGACAACCGACGTAAAGTATTTGATATGATGCTTCTCTACAATATTATTAACAGCAAAATTGTAAAGCATTTCTTGATTTCACGTCGTATCGTGAGGCAAGGATCTACCACTGCATTGATTCACTCGACAACCGACGTAAAGTATTTGATATGATGCTTCTCTACAATATTATTAACAGCAAAATTGTAAAGCATTTCTTGATTTCACGTCGTATCGTGAGGCAAGGATCTACCACTGCATTGATTCACTCGACAACCGACGTAAAGTATTTGATATGATGCTTCTCTACAATATTATTAACAGCAAAATTGTAAAGCATTCCTTGATTTCACGTCGTATCGTGAGGCAAGGATCTACCACTGCATTGATTCACTCGACAACCGACGTAAAGTATTTGATATGATGCTTCTCTACAATATTATTAACAGCAAAATTGTAAAGCATTTCTTGATTTCACGTCGTATCGTGAGGCAAGGATCTACCACTGCATTGATTCACTCGACAACCGACGTAAAGTATTTGATATGATGCTTCTCTACAATATTATTAACAGCAAAATTGTAAAGCATTTCTTGATTTCACGTCGTATCGTGAGGCAAGGATCTACCACTGCATTGATTCACTCGACAACCGACGTAAAGTATTTGATATGATGCTTCTCTACAATATTATTAACAGCAAAATTGTAAAGCATTTCTTGATTTCACGTCGTATCGTGAGGCAAGGATCTACCACTGCATTGATTCACTCGACAACCGACGTAAAGTATTTGATATGATGCTTCTCTACAATATTATTAACAGCAAAATTGTAAAGCATTTCTTGATTTCACGTCGTATCGTGAGGCAAGGATCTACCACTGCATTGATTCACTCGACAACCGACGTAAAGTATTTGATATGATGCTTCTCTACAATATTATTAACAGCAAAATTGTAAAGCATTTCT
The DNA here is from genome assembly GCA_963576475.1 of Molanna angustata. Classification (NCBI taxonomy): domain Eukaryota; kingdom Metazoa; phylum Arthropoda; class Insecta; order Trichoptera; family Molannidae; genus Molanna; species Molanna angustata. The sequence continues at coordinate 2,035,925 of OY754988.1, forward strand.
TGATTTCACGTCGTATCGTGAGGCAAGGATCTACCACTGCATTGATTCACTCGACAACCGACGTAAAGTATTTGATATGATGCTTCTCTACAATATTATTAACAGCAAAATTGTAAAGCATTTCTTGATTTCCCGTCGTATCGTGAGGCAAGGATCTACCACTGCATTGATTCACTCGACAACCGACGTAAAGTATTTGATATGATGCTTCTCTACAATATTATTAACAGCAAAATTGTAAAGCATTTCTTGATTTCACGTCGTATCGTGAGGCAAGGATCTACCACTGCATTGATTCACTCGACAACCGACGTAAAGTATTTGATATGATGCTTCTCTACAATATTATTAACAGCAAAATTGTAAAGCATTTCTTGATTTCACGTCGTATCGTGAGGCAAGGATCTACCACTGCATTGATTCACTCGACAACCGACGTAAAGTATTTGATATGATGCTTCTCTACAATATTATTAACAGCAAAATTGTAAAGCATTTCTTGATTTCACGTCGTATCGTGAGGCAAGGATCTACCACTGCATTGATTCACTCGACAACCGACGTAAAGTATTTGATATGATGCTTCTCTACAATATTATTAACAGCAAAATTGTAAAGCATTTCTTGATTTCACGTCGTATCGTGAGGCAAGGATCTACCACTGCATTTATTCACTCGACAACCGACGTAAAGTATTTGATATGATGCTTCTCTACAATATTATTAACAGCAAAATTGTAAAGCATTTCTTGATTTCACGTCGTATCGTGAGGCAAGGATCTACCACTGCGTTGATTCACTCGACAACCGACGTAAAGTATTTGATATGATGCTTCTCTACAATATTATTAACAGCAAAATTGTAAAGCATTTCTTGATTTCCCGTCGTATCGTGAGGCAAGGATCTACCACTGCATTGATTCACTCGACAACCGACGTAAAGTATTTGATATGATGCTTCTCTACAATATTATTAACAGCAAAATTGTAAAGCATTTCTTGATTTCACGTCGTATCGTGAGGCAAGGATCTACCACTGCATTGATTCACTCGACAACCGACGTAAAGTATTTGATATGATGCTTCTCTACAATATTATTAACAGCAAAATTGTAAAGCATTTCTTGATTTCCCGTCGTATCGTGAGGCAAGGATCTACCACTGCATTGATTCACTCGACAACCGACGTAAAGTATTTGATATGATGCTTCTCTACAATATTATTAACAGCAAAATTGTAAAGCATTTCTTGATTTCACGTCGTATCGTGAGGCAAGGATCTACCACTGCATTGATTCACTCGACAACCGACGTAAAGTATTTGATATGATGCTTCTCTACAATATTATTAACAGCAAAATTGTAAAGCATTTCTTGATTTCACGTCGTATCGTGAGGCAAGGATCTACCACTGCATTGATTCACTCGACAACCGACGTAAAGTATTTGATATGATGCTTCTCTACAATATTATTAACAGCAAAATTGTAAAGCATTTCTTGATTTCACGTCGTATCGTGAGGCAAGGATCTACCACTGCATTGATTCACTCGACAACCGACGTAAAGTATTTGATATGATGCTTCTCTACAATATTATTAACAGCAAAATTGTAAAGCATTTCTTGATTTCACGTCGTATCGTGAGGCAAGGATCTACCACTGCATTGATTCACTCGACAACCGACGTAAAGTATTTGATATGATGCTTCTCTACAATATTATTAACAGCAAAATTGTAAAGCATTTCTTGATTTCCCGTCGTATCGTGAGGCAAGGATCTACCACTGCATTGATTCACTCGACAACCGACGTAAAGTATTTGATATGATGCTTCTCTACAATATTATTAACAGCAAAATTGTAAAGCATTTCTTGATTTCACGTCGTATCGTGAGGCAAGGATCTACCACTGCATTGATTCACTCGACAACCGACGTAAAGTATTTGATATGATGCTTCTCTACAATATTATTAACAGCAAAATTGTAAAGCATTTCTTGATTTCCCGTCGTATCGTGAGGCAAGGATCTACCACTGCATTGATTCACTCGACAACCGACGTAAAGTATTTGATATGATGCTTCTCTACAATATTCTTAACAGCAAAATTGATTCTCTTGCTCTTTTAATTTATATATCTTTCAACATTCCTACCCGTAGAACTAGACACACTCCTCTTTTCCACCTAACCACTCAGCACACTAACTATGCTCAACATGCAACAATCTACAGAATCAGTAATACATAGGTACATACAATAGGCATTTCCAAGAGTTCGACATATTCTTACTAAGCGCCCCCACATTTGAACAAATATATTAGACTTAAAATTTCATCCTCATTATCTTACTCAACACTAAATATACTGCACACATTTATATATACAATTGCATGCATCATTCACACAATATCTCACCACAACATTATGTAACTATTCTTAACTTATCTTAATATGTTAAAATAACTCCAGTGACTATCTGTAATTGGCTTTGATATTTACTCAAATCATCTTTAAGATACAAAAGAGAAAGGCAATCGTGGTGTCACTGGATTCACGAATCCAGGCCCACGAGCACAGGCGACCCGAGTACCAGCCAGAACAGGTAAGACACATGGGCTTGCGACCATGTATGCGGGATAGGGCCCCTTTATGACTCAAGTCACGCTCACCACTCACCCACCAATCTATTTATTAAACGCAGTATGTTGTCCTCTAAATAAATAAATAGTATAAATAAATGAACAACCTGAAGTTGCAGATTATGGCGTTTTTAACACCGACCTCACTGAACGCTTTCGAGCGGTGGTTTAATATGAACACAGCATCGGGCGTTTTAAATGTCAAATGTCATTTATAATACATAGCTCTTTTTAGGTTATATTTTCATCGAAAGATAAAAATAGGGCCATGGAGTAAATAATGATTTCTTTTTGATTGATATTTTTATAAATTAACCTCTTTGTGAATGCATATTGTCATCATAAATAATTACTGACATAATTGATATCACAGAAACAAATAAAAGTCATCATTCCATAGGCAAAATAGAAGTCAATACTGCCAGCGTTTTTCACCCGAAAATTTTACCGAGCACACTCGACATTCAAATTGAACGCCACAGTGTGTCTTTCAGTGTGTCTTTCGAGCGTCTGTTTCCGATCATTATGAACGGCTTAGATCATCACTAAGTACACTTGGCGTTCATTGTGAACGCAGCTCAGGAAACGAGTGAAAAGGCAACTCAAAATAGTGAGTGATCGCAAAATATCAAAGAAAGCCATGGTTGGCATTCAAAATGCAAATAGAACCTAGTGCCAACCTTGACCTTCGTAAGTAAGATTTGGACATGGTAGGAGTCACGTGAAATCAAAATAAATAAAAAAGTACCTAATTGCTTAAAAGAATTTGTAGTATGATGATATATGGCATGAAATGAAGACTCTTTGATACTTTGAATGTCATTTAAACAATGAAGTGAATGTAAAATATGTTTTTGGGAAGAATTAGTGATGAAGTAAATACAGGATAGAACTAGAGTTCGAGGTCTACTAGATATACATACATCAGTGTTACATTTAATATAATAATTTAACAGCCAATTTATTAGAAGTCTCCGCTGATAGGCCATATCGTCGGTTGCAAGAGAAAAAATATAACACCAGCCAACAAAGCGGCTTACTATGTCAACAAAGCCGCTTACTATGACCGATGCTTTAGTGTGATTGGTCCTATTAAGTGGAAATCACTGCCTCTAGATGTCCGCAGTGCTCAAAGCAAGAGAACTTTCACTAAAGGACTAAAAGCAGCTTTGTTTCAGAGAGCAACACAACATTAAACTATCAGCGCGCTTGGTATGATCTCGAATCATGAAACGGCGTTATACAAATAACTTATTATTATTTAAGAGGGTGACTGCTGCCAACGTACCTATTTTTTCAATTTGATGTACCTTCATTATTACTAAACGAATCATTTTGAAAAAAATATCCTAGTTAGTTTGGATATTACTAAAGAGAAATATACCTTAACTTATTGATTATGTTCTGTATATATTCTTGTAGGAAAATAATAAACATACCCCGATTTTAGACATTTATCTTAAATTTCTTATAAAATATAAGGTAAAGAGCAACATTTTTTTTTTATAAATTAAAGTAGAACAAAATACCTGGAAAAATATGATATGACGTTTCATTAACGTATCAGGTTAAGTAAATAAACCAAAAAAACTTTTATTTCGCAATGGCGTTGAATGGAAAATAAATGTTTTTTAGGTTTATTTACTAAACCTGAAGCATTAATGCAACGTCACACCATATTTTTCTAGATATTTTTGTCTTCTTTAATTTTAAAAAATATATATACTCTACGCCTTATAGTTTATTAAAAATATATGATAAACGTTGAAAATCAGGGTGTGCCATTATTTTTCTACATGAATTTATACAAAACAATATCAAAAAGTTAAGGTATATTTTTGTTTATTAATATCCAAACTATCCAAATTATTTTTTTTCAAAACGATTTGATAATAAATAATGATGGTATATCAAATTGAAAAATAGGTACGTTGGCAGCAGTCCCCCCCTTAATTATTATTACATCATAATATACCTAAAATGTTTCTGTAACTAATAAAATTTCAACCGAGATAAACATAATATTAAGAGAAAAAAAAGAGTTAGGTATACAGTTATAATAAATTTATACATAAATTGTAAATTGAATTAGATTTTTTACAAAGTATTAAAAAAAATGCACTAAGAAATCTTCTCGCTGATGTAATGGTACACTATAATACATCAAATTCAGGGGAGCAAGTCTGGTCAACCGGCGAAATCAAAACCATCCATGTTTACCTATATCATGGATATAATAAGATGTTGTAAAGGAGTTCTATAATATCTTAAGATGTTATAAAGCTCCATAAGAAAATTTTATCCATGATATGGGTAAACGTGGATGATTTTGATTTCGCCTGTAGACCAGACTCACCCCTTTGGTAAATTAAGTATTGAGTTATAAATATTGTTAGAAACATTCCAAAGAAATTTATTTTGTCGATAATTAGATATGGGATTTTAGCGTCGCGATTGAGTAGCAACTCTAAGATTAATTTCACTAAGTAAATCGGGGGGGGGGGGAGTCCGATCAAACAGTGAAATCAAAACCCTCATGATTACCCATATCATGGATATAGTTATCATTTTTGGAGTTCTATTATATCTTAAGATATTGCGAGGACTTGTGTGAGAGGAAACATGAATGTTGATGAGGCCAGAGATGTGTGTGGTGCTCAGTATTCTCTGTCTAGCCCGATAGGGAGATATCGTAATATTGCGTATATAATATAATATTCTCACATTTGTTACCTCGAAGTATCGCCGACTGCTTACCAACTGCCCCTGTAAACTTTCAACATTGGATCTGAGCCAAGGAACTTGAGCATCCAGCTTGCAGACATTACTTAACAAGTTCGATATCATTCCTCGAATTCTTGAAAACTGGATAATATTCAATTCCTGCTATGAACACATATTTGGAAAACCGTTTTATAGGATATCTGGTTAAATGTGTTAAGCAATATTTGGTCAGGGGCTCTTAAGGACAACGGAAATAAAGGTTAATCAGTGGTAAAACTCTCCAAGATAGTGTTAGCAATGTTCAAAAAAGGGAAACATGTGGAATAGACACGATATCGTTTGGTGGAGTAGATACAGAAGAAGGCATTGGAGGGACTACGTAGCCAGGATGTAGACTTGCATACCTATATAGCGGCGAATGAAATTCCTTCTGGCCGCCGCCTACCCGTAAGACTACCCAAGAGATGGGAGGATAGCTGGACTTTGTCATCCCAGGAGGCATAGTTTCTGAAGAACAGACCAACTAGGTCTACTAAACGAAGAAGAAGAAGAAGGGTTTTCTTGGAAAGCGATACGCGGGAGTCTATTTTCATCCATTCTATTAACATGTGAGCTCTAACATCGCCTCCGCTGTCTTCCCCATCTTCATCTCCGTTGTCCTTACATGCCCCTTGGTTGGTGCAGTGTCTGCTCGCGTTTCCACAGCATACGTCATGATCGGTCGCACGCTTGTCTTATATAATCTGACCTTACTGTCAATACGCATGTGTTTATTTTTCCAGATCATATTTTTCAAATATCCAGATACGACAGATGCTTTATTGAATTGTTCGCGGACTTTAGTGTATAGGTCGTTATGGCTGCTGATCTCTACACCTAAATATTTGAAACTCATTGCTTGTTCCACGGGATTATCATCAACAGTTAGCTTATACCTTGAAGGTTGTTTAGATATAGTAATACTTTTTGTTTTACTGACTGATCTAGCCATGTTTAGCCTCTGTGATACCACATAGAATTTGTTCAACTTTATTTGCAAGTCATTCTCAGTTTCAGCTATTATCACCGCATCATCTGCATAACATATAACATTAACAGTTTTGTCACCCATTTTATACCCAAGTCCCAAGCCAGCCACCTCTTCTATGATTTCGTCCATTATGATATTGAACAGAAACAAACAAGAAAACCCAGCTGGAAGAATCCACCAGGAAGACCTCCAAAGATATGGCGATACAGCTGGCAGTTCAAATCGCAGGAGACAGAATAGCGGTGGATACAGCTCTTCAGATCTAAGAAAAGGAAGAAAAAGAAGATATTTTTGGGATGCAACGAACTAATCATATTTTTTTTACTATCATATTGTATTCTTTATTTATAACACTGTATCCTGTTTGTTTTCCATTGAAATAAATAATTAAAATGCAAAGTCCTATATTACAGTATAGGTAATACGAGCAACTTCACTTTTCGTGTTTTACGATTTTACCCTCTAATATATTGCATATGAAAATGTTGGAATATGAATTATGTAGGGGTGGAATATAATATATGGGCGAGAATTACGAAATCGGAAAGGAATTGCAAAATCCAGTTTAATTTTCCCTATACATTTTTATATACAGCCATAGCTATGTATGTTGTGAAGAGTTATGATTCTTTGGCAGTATGTGTTTATTGATTATTTAAAAGAATTATTCACATCAGAAGGATGTGATTCTATGTGCGTGTTTAAAAGATTTATTATTTAAATCCTTCCTCCAAATATTATATTGTAAATGTCAGTAAGTTCTATATTTGATAAACAATTTACATATCAACATTAGTATATTCTTATGAACATTAATTAAATAAAATATAAATTCATTTGTTCGTGATATAGTCGCCTGATCGAAGAAAATTTTGTTTGTAACGCCATCTATTGAGAAATTGGTTTATTAACAAAGCAGGTAAAATAGTGGGATATGCGAATGATACGTATACTTGGAAGAACCCAAGGGCCAAACAGCCATTAAAGAAGTTCTCGACCTCCTGGTATCTGCAGCACAAGAGGCTTAAAGATTAATAACGAAAAGACAAAGTTTATGATACAAAGTTGAAACGCACCTAATAGAACAAGAGGAAATCGAATCACACATTCGAATCAGTCAATCAACTCAAATACTTGGGATCTCATATCACGAAATGCAATGAGGAGACGGAGGAAATAAAGAAAAGAATCTCAGCAGGTAACAGGACAAACTTCTCCTTGATGCCAGTGTTTAGGTCTCGAAAAGTCCATAGGAAAACCAAAATAATCCTATACAATCATAAGGACTGCGGTTGCATACGGGTGCGAGACGTTGACACTTATAATAAAATCCGCTGAAGCTTTGGATATATTTGAGAGGATAGTTCTCCGCCACATATGCGGTCCAGTGAAAGATGGGGATGATTGGCGTATAAGGCGAAACGAAGAACTGTACAGAATATATGAATCACCCAGTATTTTTATTTTTTTTATTTTATTAAAAGGGTACATCGACAGACATCCAGCTCACAATTCTCACATAAAGAAAACAATATTGGTTATCACTACGAGTGCTGGACGTCCAATTATGGATGCACACAAAATTACATGAGCTCTCACTCAATCACATACGCAAGTTACACAAGTACATAAATTAGAAATAATTCGTCTACAAAAGTTAAGTAAAAAAGAAAAAAAAAATAGTTACACAATTCAAGATTAAAAAAAGAGAAGATCAGGACACTCCCTTGTCATATCATTATACTGTCTACACATTCTGGGTATGGGACTGTAATACATGAAGCTGGTCCGAAGTATATTAATGTGAAAGGTATTGGCGAATCTCAGCGATCTTCTAAGAATATTCAGATGTATGTCTTGTAAAAGTCTTGAGTCCATGGTACCATTAACAATTTTGTGAAGAACAGTAAGGTCGTGTATTTGTCTTCTTGTCTCGAGTCTAGTTATTTTGAAATACTTCAACCTTTCGTTGTAGGTCTTCAAATTGCTACTCAACCCTGTTCGATATGTTATGACTCTCAAAAGATACCTTTGAACAGATTCTATCAGTTCCGTGTCGATTCCGTAATGAGGACTCCAGACACATGAGTTGTATTCGAGTATACTCTGCGCTAGTGAGCGGAACAGGGTGATCAGACTATCGATTCTCTTAAAAGGTTTTGTTGTTCTTAATATGAACCCCGTTATCCGTCTTGCGCGAGCCACAACGTCATCCATATGAGGCTTAAATGTTAGACCGGAGTCAACTGTTACCCCGAGATCCCTTATTGAATCGACCCTTTTTAGTGATACATTACCCAGCTTGTAGTTAAACTGAAATGTTGTGCGTCTTTTAGTAAATCCAATAACAAAACATTTTCCGACATTTAACTCCATTCTATTTGATTTACACCATGTATTGACAGCATCCAAGTTGGATTGTAATTGAATACAGTCATTGAAATTATTAATCTCTTTGAAGATCTTTAGGTCATCTGCGTATAATAAACAATCACAACTGAGGATGGCCGGGAGATCATTTATAAAAATGTTAAGCAATAATGGGCCTAAGTGGGAACCCTGGGGAACACCCGATGTTAAATCAGAAGGCGAAGACTCAAATCCATTCACATATACAGTCTGGATTCTTTCACTTATGTAAGATTTTAGCCATCTCAGAAGACTGCCGTGAATTCCCGCAGCTTCTAGTTTTTTAAAGAGTATACTATGATCTACCTTGTCAAATGCCTTACGGAAATCAGTATATATTGTGTCTACCTGTTTACCTCCGCCAACAGTCAACTTAAGATAATCAACATATTCCAGCAGGTTACTCATTGTTGAACGTCCGCTGACAAAACCATGCTGGAAAGGACTGAGTAGCTGTTTGAAGTGATTAAATATTCGATCGTATACTAGAGACTCAAATATTTTACCAAAACTTGATAGTAGACTTATTGGTCGATAATTTGAAATATCCTCTCTATCGCCAGACATATGAATTGGGGTGATGTTAGCGATTTTCCAAAGTTCAGGAAATTCACCAATTGATAAAGATTTGCCGTAAATGATATACATTGGCTTGACCAGATGATCGGCACACTTTATTATGAATCATGGTGGGATTTTGTCAGGTCCCGGCCCCTTCATGGGATCGAGGCTAAGCATCCTCTCACGAGTTTCCTTTTCTGATAAGCTGACCGAAGTGATAGCATAACTGGTATTTTGTGATTGGTTTGGGAGGTCCACATTAGCCTCTGTTGACGTATTAACGTTAAAAACAGACGAGAAATATCTTGAAAACAATTCTACAATTTTATGACCATCGAATGATGATTCGTTGTATAAATACATCACACGAGGAATTGCATGCGAGCTTTTCTTTGATTTAACAAATCCCCAAAAACTTTTCATGTTACTCTTTATTGAATCCTCAACATCAGTAATGTATGATTTATAGCATTCTCTTACGAGTCTTTTAGATCTGGATCTCAATAAAGAGAAGGTGTTTTAATCCAGGAGATTGCCAAAATGTTAAATTTTTTGGTTATATTTATTCTTCTCTTTTAAAACTCGGATCAAGGTACCGCTAAACCAATGGGGATAATCTCTTCTTGTCCGTCTATATGTTGGTGTATGTTTGTCAATAATCGCCCAGAGACTGTTATAAAAGTATTCCACACATTGGTTTAAGTCCATATCCGTTAGTACATTCCATTCAATGAGTGACAGTTTTCTAATGCATTCGTTATAGTTAGTTTTGTTAAAATTATATTTCAAAGAGTCTGGATCAGTACGTAGGTATCCACTCCGGTCAATTATAATATCGATCTCAAGAGGAGGATGGTAATCATTGACCCTGACCAATGGTTGGGCTGTCTTTACGGTAATTGTTTTGTTATCACTTAATACCAAATCAAGATCAGTATCTCAAAACATATAAGACTGTTCAGAGAATGCCAAATATGCGAATTCCTAAGAGAATTATGATTGGTCATCCAAGAGAAAGAAGGAAAATAGGAAGACCCAGGTTACGATGGGAGGACGAAGTGAGGAGAGATGCAGCGCAGCTCTTAAGTGTTACAATCTAGAGGACGGCAGCTGATGACAGACGGGGTTAGAGGCAAAAGTTGAAGGAGGCCAAGGCTCGACTTGGGTTGTAGCGCCATCAAAGAAGAACAAAGCAGGTCGTAAACACTATAGGAGCCTTGATTTCTCGGTTCTCCTATAATATTCCAACTTATTCTCTATTGATACTTAGATGTATTACAAATATAAAAAAAATACATGGTAGGTATTATGTAGTTCTATTGAAATTTGTAGTTTAACTGACGCGTTTCGTACAAGGCACATCGTCAGAATTATCCTCTACAAGACTGAGACTAGTGGTTATATGTATACAAAATTTACATGACAGGTGTATAAAAATGTTGATTTTTGAACGGTTGAAAAATAAATTATTTAATGCAAATGAAAAATTATATAATGCAAATATGTGTGGTGTGTGAGTGGGGTGTGAGTGGGATGTGAGTGGGAAAACATGTATATTTTTTTTTCTCATAAATATGCAACAAATAAATTATTATTTATTTTGTGGGGATTGAGGAGGCAAGCCCCTCTGGCTTGCCTATATAAATCCCCACCAACGACGAGCCAAGACAGTTCTCATTTAGCATTCTCGCAGGCCAGTCAATAAACAAAATGTAACCCAATCAGCAGTTTCAATATCATCCCACTATAGGTACCCGTCATACATATATCTATAGTGGTGACCTCGACGTGATATATACCTATAGTGGGAACAGCGTTGATGTTTACAAATTTGTAATATAAGCCTTCGTGAACCGTGGACTAGACAACGAATCCGTCCTACACGTTCATCACAGTGCAAGCTTGCAAAAATAAACATCAAGCGATAACACCGCTGTGAGAATTCAATACTGCTGAGTGCTGACACCTACTTTGTTTTGACGTGAGAACTCATAATCTGAGAAGTGACTACTGCTCCATCGTGACGTCCACCACGCTACCAGCAACTCCCACCTGCGAACTTTTCTGCATCCCGTCAAGCTAGATCCGCTTGACCACGACAATCCAAGCCGCTCGCTCTCATCTCCTCGCCTCCACGACAAGCCCAAGCTGCTCGGTCTCGTCTCATCGCCTCCATGAAAAGCCCAAGCAGCTCGCTCTCGTCTCATCGCCACTACGACAAGCCCAAGCGGCTCGCTCTCGTCTCATCGCCATCATGACAAGCACAAGCCGCTCATCCGTGTCTCGTCGACATGACAAGCCGATACCGCTCATCCTTTTCATATCGACACGACAAGCCGAAACCATTCACCTCGCCTCATCGACAGGACAAGCTGCTTGAAGGAAATTTCTCTCAACCTTCGTGCTCCTGCCAGACATGGACTCACATCTTTGCTGACACACGCAAGAAATCATCTCACCGATTTACAACCCATGATTGAGGACCTAGTGCTCACTTTACAGCTCCTGCAAAAGGAAGTAAAGTCACTAACAAGCATCCTCAGCAGGCTAAACTGGAGGACCACTCCAAAGCTGTCAGACTCACTTGACACGCCGTAAACAACAAGCAACCTCATCAGGCTATACTGGAAGACCATTCCAAAGCTGTTAATCACTTGACACGCCGTAAGCAACAAGCAAAATCAACAACACCATCTCGCTCATAGATTTCCTCTCCAACACCTTTTCCTCATCTGGAAGACGTCCTGCAACTACCAGTACGTTTTGCAATACAACCCACTCAAGAAGTCCAAGATCCAACGTAGGATCAAGCCAAAAGCAAAGTAGAGCACGACCAAGAAACAATTTCTCTGTCCGGCCTACACAAACACCGGAAGCCCAGGATTACGTATGCCAGTACCTACAGCTACTCGATCGCTGGAATTCAACATCCGGTCAAGTAAACATACTTTCGTTCAACAAGAACCAACAGCAACCAAATCAACATTTTCATCAATTCGTTCTACCGTTCTAGTGTCCTCTAAGTGTTTTCAAAAAAAAAAAAAAAACTTCTATTGTAACAAAAAAACTTCAGTCTTGAATTTACGCAATCTCGTTTATATTATTCGTGTTATCTACAACATACTATACAGTGTCAAAATACTCCTGCTGCATATATAAACTTTTCAGTATCTACAATATCATACAAGCAAGATTTTTTATGCATTTCGTTAATTTCCATTATGCCAACTAATCATTCTCACACGGCTAAGTTCAGGTGTTTTTCCAAGGAACTGCAGACCTTGATTAATAACTGAACTTCAATCTCAGCAAATCTGATCAATTTGCTGACTAAAAAATTAAACATAAAAAATCTCGTTTTCTTTGTACCATTTTAATTTATTTTTCTTTGTAATATGATACGCAGCGCCGAATGCTTAACAGCAATCCGAATGTTATCTATTTATAATATAGTCAAACAAGCAACACATAACATTATGCAATTTGAGACATTTCTTCATATCTTAATTAATAATATTTTTCCATTCAATGTACACATTGCACGATTCCAATGTTTCTCAAACTTTGAATATTTATTTTACATGTTTGATAATCTTTTATGTTCACACTGTTAAATCATACAATGTATTTTACTGTTTTTACAAATAATGTATGTCAAATTTAATTGTTATATGTAGCGTTATCACTTAGAGGGGAGCACTGTGGGGATTGAGGAGGCAAGCCCCTCTGGCTTGCCTATATAAATCCCCACCAACGACGAGCCAAGACAGTTCTCATTTAACATTCTCACTGGCCAGTCAATAAACACAATGTAACCCAATCAGCAGTTTTAATATCATCCCACTATAGGTACCCGTCATACATATATCTATAATTTATTTATTTATTTATTTATTTATTTATTTATTTATTTATTTATTTATTTATTTATTTATTTATTTATTTACTTATTTATTTATTAAATTATTTATTTATTTTTTTATTTATATATTTATTTATATATTTATTTATTTATTTATTTACCTATTTATCTAACTATTTATTTATTCATTTATTTATTTATTTATTTATTTATTTATTTATTAATTAATTAATTAATTTATTTGTTTATTTATTTATTTATTTATTTAATATTTGTTTATTTATTTATTTATTTATTTATTTAAGTATTTATTTATTTATTTATTTATATATTTATTTATATATTTATTTATTTATTTATTTATTTATTTATTGATTTATTTATTTATTTACCTATTTATCTATCAATTTATTTATTTATTTATTTATTTATTAATTAATTTATTTATTTATTTATTTATTTATTTATTTATTTCTTTAATTATTTATTTATTTATTTATTTATTTATTTATTTATTTATGTATTTATTTATTTATATATTTTTTCAATACTATGTACATATTTATTTATTAACTATGTATAATATACTCAGGAAGTGAATATATCACAGAAAATGACAAACAAAACTTAGTTACTTTATTAAAATGTTAAAAAAAATTCAAAAAATATCATGACATACGACGGGGAATCCAATATTTGCGCATATGCAACTTTCGAGATAGTGAAATGGTATTTTTTATTCAAATTTTATTTTTAAACCTTTCTTAACCGAATTATGAAAGCATCACTCAAAAAATGTAGTTGTTAAAAATAAATAATTTACTGCTAATAATAACCAAGCAACTTTGTTATTATAGTACCTGCAAAGTTCGTTGCTAAAAATTGCCAAGTAAATAATCTGCTAATTTTAACCCAGTAGCTTTGTTATTATTCATTCTTTCTTTTGAAAAACGGAAAATACTAATTGTTAAACAAGCTTAACATCAAAATAGTATAAAAAACTTTACATTACATCTCGAATGTAAATATTAGCAAATCAACACACGATATTTGTGAATAATAATGATAATCTTTGACGAATATCTCATCTTAATTCAACTTAAATCAATCATTTTTTAGTGAAACATGTCTAATTTGTTGAGTATTATACTTTATTAAACCATTTTTTAATGTGACATATAATATTTGGCGAGAATTACACTTTATTTAATATTTTTTCAAATAAATCGTGTCAAATTTGAGAAATATTAATATTTTAATATATGAAATGTCAAATTTGACAGATGTCGAATACAAAATGTCCGTTTGGGTACCTGTTACTCGGTTAAATTTAAACAAGCACATTGCTATTGGCAACCAACTTCATTTTAACAGTATTAAATTGTCAGATAATAACCAAGTGCAACTTTTTTATTTTTAATCATGTAGGTATAGGTTAATAACTACCAATATGACTTTTTACATTGCTATTGGTAACCAACTTACATTTTAACAGTATTCAATTGTTAGATAATAGTGCAACATTGTTATTTTTAATCATATATTGGTTAATAACTACCAATATGACTTTAACCGAGCCAAAAAGGTACTTTGCTAACTTTAGATTTTTTCAGTGATTATGAAATAAATATGTTTAAAAAAAAATAGGCAAAATATGTGATTTAAATAGAGATTTTGATAGTTTTTATATTTTTTCCTATTTTTGGAAATTTAAACGATTCCAATTGTCATCATTCATATATAAAACTACATATTTTTCATAAAATAAAAAAACATTCATTTTTAGTTATTATAAGAGATTGAAGGAAATATAATTATCTAACTAATTAAAAAAAATATGGCATGCTGGAAAACAAAAAAAAAATTAAAAACATTTATTAAATTTTGAATAACTGTGTTAAGCAAGAAAAGCACATTTCGCAATAACCGAGTTTTCAACTGTACAATAACCGAATCGCAATAACCGAGTACAGAAGTTTCCGTCATTCTCAGTATTGTAAGCGATCAAAAATACTGTAAATAATAATTTAGAAGAGAAAAAACACAGCTGATAACTATTTTCATTGAGATATACGTAAAATACATTAATGATTCCAATTGGAATCATCGGTTAAGAAATGGTTTTACTAGACGTACATATTATGGTTTCAATTTGTTCATTGCTATAACAAAATTAATATGTAAAGTCGGCGTGTTTTTGTGGAAGTAATTAAATAATACAAGGCTCTTTCTTCTTTATGTAATAAAGATTACATACAAACAACATATAAGTTTACAAATGTGAAATTCAAAATGAAAGAGGAATTTAATTTAAAAATGTATAATTCAAATTTATTTCTTGTGATTCCCCGTAGAGCGAAAGAGTGAGGTAAAAGAGAGACTCACTCTCTAAATAAAATTTTCACAATAATTCAAAAACATATTTTGACGAGTCTGCGAGAATAATTATTTTTCAGAGAGATTTTCGCTGAAAATGTCATGAATTAATAACGGTTTACACCTGAGTGTGTGTATGCCATAAACACCAGTAGTGGAGAGTTATGTTTTCACAAGTTTAAAGCATATTTTTATCATGAACAACAAGTACCTATAAGTATAAAATCGGGATTTTGAAAGATTCACGAATGCCTAGTAAGCCATATTCCTATTTCCTATATACTAGTTGCATGTAACACATGAGATCCAACTGTCGATAGCGATAGTATGTATAGTTGAAGAATAAGTACCAAACTATAAGGGCCCGCTCACATTGGATACGAATTTGGTCGTACGTAAACGTACGATGCTGGTCGTACGAATCGAGTGCGCGCACTGGCTTGCTCACATTGGATACGAATTCGCATCGTACGTATACGTACGATACTGGTCGAGTGCGCGCACTAGATACGGCTTTCTCCGATTTTTTATACGAATTTGATCGTACGTCGACGTACGATGCTGGTCATACAATTTTATGTATTTAAGATTTGGTACACGGATAACAAACAATACACATAAACATAATATCAATCACAACAAAGCTACCGTGCATACAAAAATCACACAAAGCACAGCCTCTCTGTGGGTTAGCCAATTTTTTTTTAGATAAAAATGAATATGTCCTTGTTAAACAAGTACATATACATCTTCCTACGTTTCCTAAAATAAGAAAATAAATGCTTGTGCTATAGGTGAACGAAATCGGTTGAGGTAGGATTCGAACTCGCGACCACTGGATTACTAGCCCAGCGCGCTAATCGCTCTGCCATCGACCCATCTAATTTTATTCCCATTTATTTATTTATTCATTTATTTAATATTTCTTCTCGGGCAACTAACAGATACTATGTCAAATATTTATTCAACACGCACCCAATAACAAGTTGCCACATTCTGGAGACTTACGATATTAGTCGTCTCACAGATCCAGACTGAAAACACAATTAAAAACTGTGCCTCCACCGGGAATCGAACCCGGGACCTTTGGATCAGCAGTCAGATACCCAACCAACTGAGCAACGAAGGCCGACAATTGTAATATATATATAGACAAAATTATCTTGTTTATAACATTTTATAATAACATATTCTCTTCACATAGCACAAAACATCTCAAAACCTTGGGGTAAGCAAATTATAAAAAACAGGTAACAACACATGAAGAGAAATTTAAAATAACAGTTTACAAAGATAAAAATACCAAGTCATAAAAAAATCATAAACATTTGTGTCCAAAAACAAAATTTTCTGTATCCATTTATGTGTAATCAAAGTACGAACGGAGCAAAATATCCAAACAAGTTTGGATCGAATTCGTATGTCGGAACTATACGCACGTCAACGTACGACTAACTCGCACCCAGTGTGAGCACTCTCATAATGCTCAAAGGAACGGGATTATTCGTGCGTTTTCGACGTTTTCGTACGTATTCGGACGACTGAATTTCGTACGTAAACGTATCCAATGTGAGCATGTCCATGATCGAACTCAGACGTCGTAACAATTCGTGCGTATACGTACGACCACAGTACGACAACGTACGATCACGTACGACCAACTCGCATCCAGTGTGAGCACTCTCATAGTACATCTAGTATCGGGATCGTTCGTGCATTTACGTACGTTTACGCACGAGCGAAATTCGTACGAAAACGCATCCAATGTGAGCGAGGCCTAAAACCATAAATCCAAATTATTGAATATTTTAAGATAATATTTTGTTTTCTATACAACACATGCAGGTATATATGTCAATATAGGATAGTATGGAGGTCTAAGAAATTTTCTTTCAAACATAACATAAATAATGAAATTTTTTAACAGATTTTTAATTATCTCAATAGAGACGAAGTTGGAATATTTATTGTAGGAGAACCGGGAAATCAAGGCACCTACAGGGCTTACGACCTGTCATCGGCTGGTTTACGTGATCACTTTATGCGCTTGCGCAACGTTCACCAATTATGCCTTTTAATGAGATCCCTATCAATTCAATTTTGAAAGTTCTATATATTGTAATACTGAAATTCTTTTCGCTTGAAAATAAAGAATTTTTACTACAGCCATCTATGGGTGAAATTATGAACAACAATCTTATTATTTTTATTTATTTTGTTGGAACGCCATCTATTGAGAGAATTGGTTTTTTTGTAAATAATGAAAGCTACAATTCTTATATCTGAGGTGACAATGCATTTTTCGCATAGAAGTCACCCCTGAATTGCGCCAGACTTATAAGGTCATTTTTGTCTTATTTACCTACTTGTACCAATGTGTAAGTAATCGAATATTTTTATTATTGCATATGCGCAAACATTGGATTTTTTCCCTGTCGGGAGTCAAAGATATTTTTTAACAGATTTTTAATTATCTCAATAGAGACGAAGTTGGAATATTTATTGTAGGAGAACCGGGAAATCAAGGCACCTACAGGGCTTACGACCTGTCATGACAGGTCGTAAGCCCTGTAGGTGCCTTGATTTCCCGGTTCTCCTACAATAAATATTCCAACTTCGTCTCTATTGAGATAATTAAAAATCTGTTAAAAAATATCTTTGACTCCCGACAGGGAAAAAAATCCAATGTTTGCGCATATGCAATAATAAAAATATTCGATAAATAATGAATTTTCTTTCAAAATTACTTTTTTTCAACATAACCTTTTTTGTGAATTTTCTTTCTAACATAATATCTTTTATAAATTTCCTTTCTCACATAATTTTTTTTACCAACACATATTTTGTATTTCTAAAAAAAAATTGCGTTATGTTTTTAAAAAGTTATAAAATAATTTATTAGAAGAATTTGCTCAAATTATATTGCTTTCCTTAATGATCTTACAGATATATTTAATTTGTAATTTGACCTTTTCAATCATAAGGATGCATTTTTGATATCAAAAGACCATCTCACCACTTCATCCTATCCTCAACCCCCAGGTCCCTCTACCACCACATTTATTTTTCTTCTTCTTCTTCTTGTGTCATATCACGTCTCCCCGACGTTGACGACCACCATAGATAAAGCCTCCCCGTCCTGTGCATTTCTTTTTACCCTTTTTTTTCTTTCTCGAGATATTTGCCGGAAACTATGCCTACCTACGTCATAAATATGCATTATGAAAGTGGCTAGTCTATTGCCGTATAACAATTACTTACTACTTATTTAAAAAAAAATCTCCTCTGCTGGGTATTGAACCAATGACTCCCACACAGAAGCCAAACGGTTTACCAACTGTGTATAATGAAGTAGGGAGTTGAGTGTTTTCACAATCCTCACTTTTTCATAAGTCGGAGTAGCTTTTTTTTTTCGTTATGTTTCTCATTTTACATACAGTCGTGTTAGTAAAAATTAAAATGTTTTATTTTCTCGCTTTGTTGGTAACGTATGCTTTTGATGAATCAATGTTGTTGTGGACATGATTAAAGCGAATTTCGTGGAAATGACTTTAACATATTCGAACAAAAGGAAAATAAAAACATTAATGAATAAAATAATATTTGATATACGCGAAAGGACAAATTGTTATGTCCCTGATTTTGACAATTCAAAAGATTTTCAAACACGCAACAGAATGTCTCCCATTCCATTTATCAATAGTTGGTGTTAAAAGAAGTTTCTTCTTCCCTTCATAGATGGTGATGGAGTTTTTCAGCTTATTTTCAAATGAACAAAATTTTATGACAAAAATATTATTTTATTTACATATTTCAATACAGTATGTACATTTCATAAAAAGTATACATAATAAAAATATTGAAATTTTACTATCTCACTAGGCTGATTGCCTGTTCTGAGGTAGTACTCATAAAATATTTAGTCAAAGGTTAGATATTGAGGGTATATTATTAAGATTACATAACTAAAAAAACATTGTTTTGCTGAATTTGTAAGATAATTTAGATATTCAATATATATGTGTGCAAATTTAAGTTAAAATGTGTGTAAGTGCTGTTCCCGATCCCTTTCTGCCCTTATTCATAAGCCAAAGTGTTACCAAACGCTTGAAATTGTTGTGCGTGGAAGAGGGTAGTGTATCGTTATTGATAATATAATTTATTTATTTATTTTATTTATTTATTTTATTAACGGCGTTTGCCATTTACAAGAATAATTCAAAATATACAAAATATAGAACATAATGTGTGATAATGTATATATATATAAAAACAAACATATCCAATCAATAAACCATGAAAATAAAGCAAGAAGAAATCAATACAAAGAAAAACTTATAAAAAATACATATAAAAATACATACAAATAAAATTTAACCAAAAAATAAAGAGAAAACAAATGAAAGTAGGTATAAAATGAACAAATAAACAATATAGGTAAAGCAGGTATGAATAATGAAGAATAAAATTAAACACGATCAGTGGAATTTAACCCGTAGGGTATTTCTGTGATTATTTATATTGCCTATAAACAGATCCATATTCATTGACTAGCATATTCATTGCTCAACCTCTGAATTCTGTTCAGTGCAGTGCAGAATTGTGATGCGCTAGTGTGCGGGAATTGTCACAATAAAATTGGTTTGTATCGCGAGTACCCACACGCGGTACATGAAAGTTGATGCGCATCAGTATTTTAGGGCTGTCCACGCTATGCATAATGATTTTAAACAAGAAAAACAAATCGGTGAGTTTACGCCTATCTGAAAGCTTTAACAAATGCATTGATTTTAAAAGAAAGTCATAATTTAATCTTTCGATTGGTATACCCATTTTAAAATTAACAAAACGGAGAAATTTATGCTGAATTTTTTCTATAGAGTCCGAGTGGACTCGATAATAGGGCGACCATATTGAAGAGTTGTACTCGACAATGCTTATAATTATATAATTTTCAAAACATTGTATTGATAGGGAACTCAATAAGAAGGCATAATTGGTGAATGTTAGACAAGCGCATAAAGTGATAATAATAATAAATATAATTTATATGTATAACGCCGTTTAGTGATAAAAGATCACTCCAAGGGCGCTGTAGCTTATTTGTTGGCTCTACGAAACAAGGCAGTCTTAAGAAGTCTACCGAAGGTGTCAATGCTCTGAGCTCCACGTATGACAAGAGACAATTTATTCCATTTAAAAGGCCCGTTCACACTGAAACCGCGATCATAGTAAACCGTCTTATTGACTCTGTCCGATTCTTTTAAAGAGTTGGTACTTGCTACTCCCACCACCACCCGCTCCGCATATGGGGACTGTCAACGGCCCCTTCGCAGAACGCTAGAATGAATGACAAAAAAAATAATGCATGGCACGAAGAGTAGCTCATGGAGCCCTCTAGATTAGCAATCTCGGCACCATGGTGCAAGAAGAACAATCAACAAGTGCGAATTGAGATTCACACTTGCGGACTGTCGGCGACTTCAGATCCATATATATAGGGCATCAGAGTAGTGACCAAGATCTCTGGAAACAGAAAATTCAGTGAGAATCTTCGGATAATAAGGCACCGTATCTATGGCAAAATCGTTTGAAGGCTTTGTAATCGTTCTTCGAGATCACTAAGTCCGCATGTCCAATGGGACCTTGAAGAGGCCCACGGACAGCAACGAGGAGCTCCGATATGTAAGAGGACACAATTGGGTGGGAACACAGTAATCCTTTATTTTCCTTTGGTATTTCCTATTTGGGTCAGTAGTCAATTGTTTACAATTATCATAACTTTGTATTGTACTCGGCTTGGTACAATACAAAGAGTTTTAGAGTTGGTACTCTGTGATCCACTGATGGAGATCGCGATACCACTTCCACGCCGAGGACGCTATAGGACCCATTGGTCCTGTCCACCCCCGGACGCAGCCGCAATGTCGACAACACAAATATCCACTATCCATCGGGTTCAACCACTGCCCTCGAGAATCCAAACTCAAATGCTGGGACAACCGCTCAAGATCGGCAGCAGGGGCAAGCCCCTAAGCACACCGATCGAACGGATGGGCTTGTCCCCGCACCCCACGGTCTTCGTGTTGACGTCCGAAGGTTCCGCGGGCTAACACCGGGGGCATCCGACGCAATCATCATCTGTCAGATATGACGTCTCGATGTCAACACAGATATATATATATATATATATATATATATATATATATATATATATATATATATATATATATATATATATATATATATATATATATATATATATATATATATATATATATATATATATATATATATATATATATATATATATATATATATATATATATATATATATATATATATATATATATATATATATATATATATATATATATATATATATATATATATATATATATATATATATATATATATATATATATATATATATATATATATATATATATATATATATATATATATATATATATATATATATATATATATATATATATATATATATATATATATATATATATATATATATATATATATATATATATCTAAAGTAATAAAGCAATCAAAATGTTAGTGTATGTGTGTGTGTATGTGTGTGTGTGTGTGTTTGTCTCACGCCTTCTGAAAAACCAAGAGCATCTAAAAATCTAATTTATGTGCGAACGTGTACCTGTATACCTGATGCAGTGTCACGCTAAAAATAATGCG